>JADPXZ010000007.1:3522500-3552500 GCA_019009955.1 Riptortus pedestris
ACCAAAAGGTTTTTTTTAGTAGTGTACTAGGTAGTAGGGGGGGCTATTGTACGTATAGCTGTAAAAATAATTAAAAGGCCGATCGCTTCTTTTAAAAACATTTCCTATTTTTTCCCCTAGCAAAATCTCGACGGTTTTATATGGACCCGGGGGCATTAAATTTGATGAAGGAGTATTGGCAAAATTGTGCTATTTACCGCCGAAGACTTTTTTGTTTGTACTAGGTTGGTTTTGGTTTTATTGTAGCTTTAGGGGGAAACATTTCAGGCCGATTGCTTCTTTTAAAACATTCTCCTAGTTGTGTTAGCAAAATTGAGTTTTTTATATCGGATGCAGGCATTAATATTTTTTGCAACTGGAGTATTTCGGCTAAATTGTGCATTTAGCCACCGAAGGACTTTTTAGTAAGTGTACTAGCTGTAAGTGGGCTATTTTTGCTGTATAGCTGTCAACATAATTACAGGGCCGGATCTGCTTCTATTTAACCATTCTCCTAAGTTGTGTCTAGCAAAATCTCGACGTGGTTTTTTATCGGATCGCAGGCATAAATATGATGCAACTGGGAGTATATCGGCTAAAATTGTGCTATTTAGCCAGCCGGAGGACTTTTTAGTATGTGTACTAGGTAGATAGATGTGGAGCTATTGTTAGCTGTATAGTCTGTCAACATAATTACAGGCGATCTGCTTCTTATTTAACATTCTCCTAGTTGTGTCTAGCAAAAATCTCGGCGTGTTTTTATATCGGATCGCAGGCATTAATATGAATGCAACTGGAGTATATCGGCTAAATTGTGCTATTTAGCCAGCCGAAGGACTTTTTAGTAAGTGTACTAGGTAGTAGAGTGGGCTATTGTAGCTGTATAGCTGGTCAAACCCATAATTACAGGGCAGATCTGCTTCTATTTAACATTCTCCTAGTTGTGTCTAGCAAAATCTCGACGTGTTTTATATCGGATCGCAGGCATTAATATGATGCAACTGGAGTATATCGGCTAAATTGTGCTATTTAGCCAGCCGAAGGACTTTTAAGTACTTGTAATTTGTTGTAGACAGGTCTATTGTAGCTGTATAGCTGTCAACATAATTACAGGCCGATCTGCTTCTATTTAACATTCTCCTAGTTGTGTCTAGCAAAATCTCGGACGTGTTTTTATATCGGATCGCAGGCATTAAATATGATGCAACTGGAGTATATCGGCTGAAATTGTGCTATTTAGCCAGCTGAAGGACTTTATAGAAAGTTTACTAGGTAGTAGAGTGGGCTATTGTAGCTGTATAGCCTGTGCAACATAATTACAGGACCGATCTGCTTCTATTTAACATTCTCCTAGTTGTGTCTAGCAAATCTCGACGTGTTTTATATCGGATCGCAGGCATTAATTATGATGCAACTGGAGTATATCGGCTAAATTTGTGCTATTTAGACAGCCGAAGGACTTTTTAGTAAGTGTACTAGGTAGTAGAGTGGGCTATTGTAGCTGTATAGCTGTCAACATAATTACAGGCCGATCTGCTTCTATTTAACATTCTCCTAGTTGTGTCTAGCAAAATCTCGACGTGTTTTATATCGGATCGCAGGCATTAATATGAGCATTTCCTCCAGCTCTAGAAATGAGCACCAAATCTGACCTGGAGATAGTTCGGCCCGTCCCTAGCAAACATTGAGGAGGGAAAAAATTTCACGGGCAGGTCACAAACTACTAAACGCCAGATGTCTTTCCTTCTCTAACTAGACTGTCTCTCTACCTAGAGAACGGAACCTACAACCTTAAACTCACCAACTGTGAATTATCAATTTTTCCACGAACCTATATTTAAGAGGCACATAACTCGGTTAATATTTACGATAGAGAAAAAGTGCATATAACAACAATTGTAGAGCATCAATAGTTCAACAAGATTGGCTTTATATTATTTTACTCTCAGACTCATATTAACGGAGATATTGGGAATTTTTGTTACGAGTAGCCAAAATAGATTAGGTCTGAGATAGTAACCTTGTGCAACACTTTATTAAAGAAAAACGCTAATATCTCGGTTAATATTTACGATAGAGAAAAAGTGCATATAACAACAATTGTAGAGCATCAATAGTTCAACAAGATTGGCTTTATATTATTTTACTCTCAGACTCATATTAACGGAGATATTGGGAATTTTTGTTACGAGTAGCCAAAATAGATTAGGTCTGAGATAGTAACCTTGTGCAACACTTTATTAAAGAAAAACGCTAATATCTCTCGGTTAATATTTACGATTAGAGAAAAAGTGCATATAACAACAATTGTAGAGCATCAATAGTTCAACAAGATTGGTTCTATAACATTTTACTCTCAGACTCATAATAACGGAGATATTTGGAATTTTTGTTACGAATTGCTAAAATAATTGTTAGGTCTGAGATACTAAACTAGTTCAATACTTTATTAAAGAAAAACGCTAATATCTCGGTTAATATTTACGATAGAAAAAAGTGCATATAACAACAATTGTAGAGCATCAATAGTTCAACAAGATTGGTTCTATAACATTTTACTCTCAGGCTCATAATATCGGAGATATTTTTGAAAAACTCATTTCTATTTTTGTGTTTCAGCGGAGTTAACTGGGACCAAAAGGGAGTCGGACCAAAGCAGCAAAACTGTCTAAGGCGGAATTGTACCCGACCCCTGATTGGCAGGCATGTTTCCAGGTAAATATATTAATATAGATTTTAGTAGTTATATGCAAATATCTCGGCTAATATTCAAGATAGAGAATAAATGTATATAACAATATTTATAGGAAATTTAATTTGCAATAAGATTGGTTATGTACAATTTCTCGATCCGGCGCATAATAACGGAGATATTGTGGTTTTTTTACGGACGTTTTGCTATGGCGTCCTAAACAGGGACAGAAAAATCGTACATAAAAATGTTAATATCTCGGTTAATATTTACGATAGAGAAAAAGTGCATATAACAACAATTGTAGAGCATCAATAGTTCAACAAGATTGGTTCTATAACATTTTACTCTCAGACTCATAATAACGGAGATATTTGGAATTTTTGTTATGAATAGCTAAGCCCTCTGATACTAACTTGTGCAACACTTTAAAATATAAACGCTAATATCTCGGTTAATATTTACGATAGAGAAAAAGTGCTTATAACAACAACTGTAGAGCATCAATAGTTCAACAAGATTAGTTCTATAACATTTTACTCTCAGACTCATAATAACGGAGATATTTGGAATTTTTGTTAAGAATAGCTAAAAGGTCTAAAATTGTAACATTATGCAACAGTTAAAGAAAAACGCTAATATCTCGGTTAATATTTACGATAGAGAAAAAGTGCATATTACAACAATTGTAGAGCATCAATAGTTCAATAAGATTGGTTTTATAACATTTTACTCTCAGACTCATAATAACGGAGATATTTGGAATTTTTGTTAAGAATAGCTAAAAGGTCTAAAATTGTAACATTATGCAACAGTTAACGAAAAACGCTAATATCTCGGTTAATTTTTACGATAGAGAAAAAGTGCATATATTAACAATTGTAGATCGTCAATAGTTCAACAAGATTGTTTCTATAACATTTTACTCTCAGGCTCATAATAACGGAGATATTTCGAATTTTTGTTAAGAATAGCTAAGCCCTCTGAAACTAACTTGTGCAACACTTTAAAATATAAACGCTAATATCTCGGTTAATATTTACGATAGAGAAAAAGTGCATATAACAACAATTGTAGAGCATCAATAGTTCAACAAGATTGGTTCTATAACATTTTACTCTCAGGCTCATAATAACGGAGATATTTCGAATTTTTGTTAAGAATAGCTAAGCCCTCTGAAACTAACTTGTGCAACGCTTTAAAATATAAACGCTAATATCTCGGTTAATATTTACGATAGAGAAAAAGTGCATATAACAATAATTGTAGAGCATCAAAAGTTCAACAAGATTGGTTCTATAACATTTTACTCTCAGGCTCATAATAACGGAGATATTTGGAATTTTCCGCCCATAACCGTATTACATCAGGACTCATTTGATATCAGCATTCTAATTGATATGATAACGGGTTCCCGCGTAAATCCATTTATTCCCTCCAAATTTCTCCAATGCATATTGTATCAATTTATGCCATTATAATCTATTATAAAAACTATCATTATTAAGACATTAATAAATAAATAATTATTTATTCTAAAATTTACATTAAATTTTGATTTACAGAATTATTATAATTTGATAGATTCATATTTATATTATATTACTCATATTATATTAACCTTACTAACAGTAACAAGCCAGAAACTTTGTAACATGGCAACTAGGTTTTGTGGAGTTCAAATTCCAAATATCTCCGTTATTATGAGCCTGAGAGTAAAATGTTATAGAACCAATCTTGTTGAACTATTGATGCTCTACAATTGTTGTTATATGCACTTTTTCTCTATCGTAAATATTAACCGAGATATTAGCGTTTTTCTTTAACTGTTGCATAATGTTACTATTTTAGACCTTTTAGCTATTCGTAACAACTATTCCAAATATGTCCGTTATTATGAGCCTGAGAGTAAAATGTTATAGAACCAATCTTGTTGAACTATTGATGCTCTACAATTGTTGTTATATGCACTTTTTCTCTATCGTAAATATTAACCGAGATATTAGCGTTTTTCTTTAACTGTTGCATAATGTTACTATTTTAGACCTTTTAGCTATTCGTAACAACTATTCCAAATATGTCCGTTATTATGAGCCTGAGAGTAGAAATGTTATAGAACCAATCTTGTTGAACTATTGATGCTCTACAATTGTTGTTATATGCACTTTTTCTCTATTCGTAAATATTAACCGGAGATATTAGCGTTTTTCTTTAACTGTTGCATAATGTTACTATTTTAGACTTTTAGCTATTCGTAACAACTATTCCAAATATCTCCGTTATTATGAGCCTGAGATTAAAATGTTATAGAACCAATCTTGTTGAACTATTGATGCTCTACAATTGTTGTTATATGCACTTTCCCTCTATCGTAAATATTAACCGAGATATTAGCGTTTTTCTTTAACTGTTGCATAATGTTACTATTTTAGACCTTTCAGCTATTCGTAACAAAAATTCCAAATATCTCCGTTATTATGAGCCTGAGAGTAAAATGTTATAGAACCAATCTTGTTGAACTATTGATGCTCTACAATTGTTGTTATATGCACTTTTTCTCTATCGTAAATATTAACCGAGATATTTGCGTTTTTCTAATGTGTTGCACAATGTTACTATCTCAGACCTTTTAGCTATTCGTAACAAAAATTCCAAATATCTCCGTTATTATGAACCTGAGAGTAAAATGTTATAGAACCAATCTTGTTGAACTATTGATGCTCTACAATTGTTGTTATATGCACTTTTTCTCTATCGTAAATATTACCCGAGATATTACCGTTTTTCTATAATAAGCGTTGCACAAGCTTACTATCCTCAGATCTAATTCTATTTTAGCTATTCGTAACAAAAATTCCAAATTTCTCCGTTATTTTGAGCCTGCGAGTGAAATGTTATAGAACCAATCTTGTTGAACTATTGATGCCTCTAACAATTGTTGTTATATGCACTTTTTCTCTATCGTAAATATTAACCGAGATTATTAGCGATTTTCTATAATAAAGCGTTGCACAAGCTTACTTATATCAGATCTAATGTATTTATAACAAAAATTCCAAATATCTCCGTTATTTATGTGCACTGGTAGTAAAATTGTTAGAGAACCAATCTTGTTGAGAACATTGATGACTCTACAATTGTTTGTTATATGCACTATTTCCTCTATTCTAAATATTAACCGTGTTATTAAACGTTTTTCTTTAATAAAGTTTGTTGCACAAGCTTAGTTAGTATCTCAGATCTAATCAATTTATAACTAATTCCAAATATCTCCGCTTATTTTGAGACTGAGAGTAAAATGTTATAGAACCTATCTTGTGGAACTATTGGATGCTCTACAATTGTTTGTTATATGCACTTTTTATCTATTCTAAAATCTTAAACGAGATATTAACGTTTTTCTTTTAAAATTTAAATGATGTTGCACAATGCTTGTATCTCAGATCTAATCCCAATTTATAACAAAAATTCCAAATATCTCCGTTATTATGAGCCTGAGAGTAAAATGTTATAGAACCAATCTTGTTGAACTATTGATGCTCTACAATTGTTGTTATATGCACTTTTCCCGTAGTGCAAATTTTAAACGAGTTATCTTCGGGACAACATCTGGGAAGATCTCCTCCCGAGTTTTCTTTCAACATGAGCGGACTGGATAAAAGGAACAGGTGAGCCGGCCAACAACAATGGCATTCAAGTAGTTTTGACAAGGGGATAATTCCCTCTCTCTCCATTGTACTCTGCCCTATTCAGGGCTCAGCTACCTGCTTTGATATTTCACTCAGAGGATTACCCCCCCCCCCCCCCCCCCCCCCCGATCTCTTAATGGACATGGTCTAAAGATAAAACTACTCTTTGTCGGGAGAGCTCTATTAAATCAAATCTGCTAAGTACATAGTGTATATATATTATAAATATATATATTATATATATATATATATATATATATATATATATATATATATATACTAGCCGAGATAGCCGGCAAGGTTCGCCCGGAATACAAGAGGGTGGGACTCTGAATGGTGATGGTATTTTTTTAGCAGGCTTTACATTGCACCATATTTTGACATTTACCCGTCCCGAGTGTTTAGGATTGATACCAGTCTTTCCCGTGGATTTGCATAATAATTAGATTTATTTGTTCGTTAAGGCTTCACAGTCTTCGAAATTTTTATATTTTCCGACTCTTATACACTGTAAATACGGTGAAATTTTTATTTCAGGCCTCCCTTATAACCCCCCTCCTGTTTGACAACTAAAAATTGTAGTATAACTTATAATAATGGGAAGAATTAATGCTAATTGGACATATTCCGAGTTTTGTTAAGTTCGGTTCAGCCGTTAGTGCCCGCCTAAAGTTTTAACGTATAAAACTCTTTTTTACTTAGGTATACGACAAAAGTGGTATCAACAATAGTTACTCCATATAAGAAAAATAAACAATCTTTGTTATGTTTATATTTGCGGAAAAACCAATAGGATATGAAATATGGCTATTTTTAATTTTCAGGATTCCTTTATAACCCCCACTCCTGCCTGTCCATAGACATGCTGGTTTTGGCGTATTATAATGAAGGCCTCACTGCTAATACACATACCGATTTTTATTTAGTTTGGTTGCGTCTTTTATGGCAAATAATATTGTTGACTCCCGCTATAATTTTTAGCGTATATCTCGTTTATTAATTCTGGTATACGCATGAAAGTGTATGGACAAAAGTTTATCTAACTAACAAAATGAAACAACTTTTGTCATGTGCATATTTACCGAAAAAACCATAGAAAACGAAATATCGCTATTTTTAATTTCAGGCTTCCCTTTATAACCCCCCCCACCCCCCCATCCTGTTCGTCTCAGTACACAAAATTATTATAGCCTAAAGGCTAAGTTGGGTTCAGTATTAATATACATACCAAGTGTCATAAAATTCGGTTCAGCCGTTTATGCGTGAAAAGGTAACAAAAAAACAAACAAATAACCAATCAAACAGACAGACAACAAAGAATCAAAATGCAGTTATGGTGTCTATGACATGTGAAACGAAAAGTTATCGTGAAATTCTGCGAAAAAAAAATCAATGTACAGACAGAGGTTACAATTTTATATATATATATATATATATATATATATATATATATATATATATATATATTTTATTAGCTTAAGGTACCCGGCTTCGCTCGGGAAATCATTTGACCCGCTGCCAATGTTTGATAGTTTGTATAATTTTTTGAGCAATGCGTTCAATGTCTTTCTACACTTCCCAGTCGGAGCGTCATTGTTTTTTCGTGAGGGTTAGGCAGGCGACGTATAGATGAGGAAATATTAAATTTTGAAGAAATAATTAATAAAATTGTGTTCCTAATATATCACTCTCCACTTTTACAACTCACCTGTTTGAATACTTCATCCCATTATCGTGGTATCGCATTTTAGTACCAATTACCTAATCCTCTATATTGAAACTCTAGTTACTGTCCAAATTCCGAGCACATATAGTTTAAACATAGTTTTGTTATCATTAGATTATATATCGTAATAGTTATGAGCTCAGTGGAAATCATTTCCAGTAATGCAGTATCTCTCACAGGAAATAAATTATACAATTAACTGTTTAGGCTCCGACCTCCTTCCGCTCCAGAATCTTTCATAGTTTTCCTTATTATATTTGAATCAAACAAAGTATTTATTATATTATTCATTTCGAGGCTGAATGGTGATGGTATTTTTTTGGCACGGCTTTTACTTTTGCACACAATATGGTTTGACATTTAACTCCGTCACAGTGTTTTAGGCGTTAATACCCCGTTGTTGGCATTTGTTAATAAATAAATTTATTTTTTTATGGTAAGACTTCACTGTACATCCATATTAGATCATATTTCCCGTTTTCTCCTGTGCTTTATGCATAGGAGTTGAATTTTAATAACAGGAGAAAATATGGAAAATACATTTTGAAATTATTCTTTATTTCAGGAGAGGTACGCCTTGGTTGTTCATATTTTCGAAATGAAGTGTTGAGCCAAATTTCTCTAAATAACAAAATATAAACAACTTTTGTTATGTGCATATTTTCCGAAACCCCAATAGGAAATCATTATTATATAAATTTAAGGTCTCCCTTATAAACCCCCACTCCTGCACGTCCCTAGAAATGTTAGTATGACTTATTAATATATATATATATATATATATATATATATATATATATATCAAATTGTAACCTCTATCTGTACATTGATTTTTTTCGCTGAAATTTCACGATAACTTTTCGTTTCACATGTCCATAGGAACCATAAGTGCATTTTATTTTCTGTCTGTTTGTTTGTTTGTTACCTTTTCACGCATAAACGGCTGAACCGAATTTTATGAAACTTGGTATGTACATTACTACTAACCCAACTAAGACTTTAGGCTGTATTAATATCCTCTGAGACGAACAGGGAGTGGCGGGTTATAAGGTGGATGCCAGAAAATTAAAATATCGATCATTTCGTTTCCTATTGGTTTTTCGGCAAATATGCACATAACAAAAGTTGTTTATTTTGTAATTTAGAGTATCTTTTGTTATATGCACTTTTGCCGGTATACGGAATTATAAATGCGTTATAACGCTTAATAATTATAGCGGATGTGAACAATTTTATTTGGGACAAAAGACCCAACCGAAAATAAATTAAAACTCGGTATATGTATTAGCACAAACGCCTTTATTTTAATAAGCCATACCAACATTTCTAGGGACGGGCAAGGTTAGGAAGGTACGGAAATGTGGGGGTTGTAGGGGAGGCCCTAAATTAAAAATAGCGGATATTTCGTTTCCTATTTGTTTTTTTTCGGCAAATATGCACATAACAAAAAGTAGTTTTATTTTGTTATTTAAAGAAATTTGCTCAACAATTCTTTTCTATATGAACTATAGGTACCTCACCTGGAATACCTTTTAAATTCTAATTATAATTATTTATGTCCTTTAATAATTTAAAGCTATGCATTAATGCACAGGAAACGGGAAGAAAAATATGACAATATGCATGGACAGTGAAGGTCTTACAATAAAAATTAAATTTTATTATTAACAAATCAACAGCAACGACGGGTAATTAAACCCTAAACCACTGTGGACGGGTAAAATGTCAAAATATTGTCCAAAGTAAAGCCTTGCAAAAAAAAATATACCATCACCATTCAGACTCAAAATTGAATTACCGGGCGAAGCCGGCTATCTCAGCTTAGTGTATATATTTCACATTTCATTGGGACACCATAACGGCATTTTGTTTCTTTTGGATTGTCTGTTTGTTTGTTACCTTTTCACGCATATCAATAAACGGCTGAACCGAATTTTATGAAACTTGGTTAGTTATATTACTACTGACACCAACTTAGACTTTAGGCTATATTAATATCCTTTGAGACGAACAAGAAGTGCTGGGGTTATAAGGGAGCCAAAAAAAACCCAAGTGCACATAACAAATTAGTTGGGTTTTTACTTTGTTTATTTAGAGTTAACTTTTGTATGAGTAAATGAAAGTAAACACGGGATATACGCTAAATACTCTTATATATGCACTTGTCCTCCTATCTCAAATATTAGCCGAGATATTAGGCGTTTTTATTTCTTTTAAAAAAAGTACTCCACAAGGTTGAGTATCTCAGATCTAATCCTATTTCAGCTAAACGTAGCAAAAATTCCAAATATCTTCCGTTATTATGAGCCTGAGAGGTAAAATGTTATAGAACCAATCTTGTTGAACTATTGATGCTCTACAATTGTTGTTCATATGCACTTTTTCCCTATCGTAATAATAACTAAGATTTTTAGCGTTTTTCATAGTTTAAGGTGTTGCACAAGGTTAGTATTACTCAGTGCTGTTTACTATTTTATTTAGTTGTTCATAAACAAAAATTCCAAAATATCTCCCGTTATTATGACCTGAGATTTAAAAGTTAAAGAAAAACCAATCCTGTTGAAACTATTGATGCTCTACAATATGTTGTTATATGAACTTTTTCTCTATCGTAAACATTAACCGAGATAGATATTAGCCGTCGTTTTCCTTAGTTTAAGGTAGTTTCCACAAGGTAGTATCTCAGTGCCTGTACTATTTTTTATTTAGCCTATTCATGACAATAATTCCAAATATCTCCGTTATAATTACCTGAGAGTAAAATGTTATAGAACCAATCTTGTTGAACTATTGATGCTCTACAATTGTTGGTTATATTGCACTTTCCTCTCTATCGTAAATATTAACCGAGATATTCTGCATTTTTCTGTCTGTAAAATAAAAAAAAGATTGCATTTAAAAATTTAAATTATTTCAGACCTAATCTATTTATTTTTAGCCTAAAATTCCAAATATCTAAGTTTTATTATGAGTCTGAGAGTAAAACTGTTGATAGAACCAGTCTTGTTGAACTATTTGATGCTCTACAATTGTTGTGTTATTTTTATATGCACTTTTCCTCTATCGTAAATATTAACCGAGATATTTAGCGTTTTTTCTGTTAATAACTGTTAGTCCTTGGAATAGGGTTGAACATTTTTTTTTTTTTTTTGCTATTCATAAGAAAAAATAATTCCAAATATCTCCGTTATTATGGAGCCCTTGAGAGTAGTTTTTAAAATGTTATTAGTAGAAACGCAATCTTGATTGAAACTATTGATGCTTCTACAATTGGTTGTTATATGCACTTTTTCTCTATCGTAAAAATATTAACCGAGATATTAGCGTTTTTCTTAGTTTTAAGGTGTTGCACAAAGGTTATTAGTCGTTCACAGGTTGTATCTGAGTGCTGTACCCTATTTTATTTAGTTGTTCATAACAAAAATTCCAAATATCTCCGTTATTATGAGCCTGAGAGTAAATAAAATGTTTTTATTAATAGAACCAATCTTGTTGAAACTATTGATGCTCTACAATTGTTGTTATATATGCCACTTTTTCTCTATCGCAAATATTAAACGAGATATTCTCCACTTTAATCCCTTTTGTCAACCTTGGTTTATTTCGGCCCGTTTGCCTATATAGAACTTCCATGAACTTGAACTCGGGGACATAGCACGACAAACACTGACTCTGGAATCCGAGAGAGAGAGATACCATCTCCAAAGACCACACAAGCTGGTTCAACCTCTCTCTTTCTACCGCTATACCTCTCTCTCTTTCGCTACAGATAATATATATATATATATATACTAGCTCAGATTAACCCGGCCTTCGCTTCGGGAGAAATTCACTTGAGGCTGAATGGTGAATGGTATATTTTTGGTTAGGCTTTACTTACTATATCACGACATTTACCCGTCCCTAGTGTTTAGGCGTTAACACCCGTCGTTTCTGTGGATTTGTTAATAATGAAATTAGTTTTTTATGTAAGGACTTCACTGTCCTGCATATTGTCATAGTTTCCCGTTGTTCTGTGTTTTATGTATAGATTTGAATGATTAAGAGAGAAAATATTGACATACATATGAATTAATTTTTTCAGGTGAGGTCCCTGGTAGTTTCATATTGAAAAGGAATTGTTGAGGAAATTTCTCTAAATAAACAAAATAAACACTTTTTTATGTGCATATTTGGTTGAAACGGCCAATAGGAAATCACTATTATTAATTTCAGGCCTCCCTTATAACCCCCACTCCTGCCCGTCGTCACTATAAAAATGTTAGTATGGCTTATTATAAGGAAGGGCGTTAGCTACTAATTCACATACCGGAGTTTGGTTTAGTTCGGTTGCAGTCTTTGTGCCCCCCCCCTTCAAATAAAATTGTTCAACTCCCGCCATAATTTTAAGCTTATAACACCTTTATACTTCGGTATACGACGATAGTGTATATAACAAAAAGTTTACTCTAAATTACAAAATAAAACAACTGTTGTTTATGTTCATATTTGCCGAAAACCCAATAGGAAAACGAAATTATCGCTATTTTTAATTTCTGGCTTCCCTCAAAACCCCACTCCCACTCCTGCCCGTCCCTAGAAATGTTGGTATGGCTTTGTTATAATGAAAGTGTTAAGTTGGCTAATACATATACCGAGTTTTATTACTTCGGTATGGGTCTTTTGTCCCAAATAAAATTGTTCAACTTCCGCTATAGGTTTCAGCGTATATCTCGTTTATAATTCGGTATACGAAAAAAAAAGGTATATAACAAAAGGATACTCTAAATAATCAAAAAATAAACAACTTTTGTTATGTGGCATAAATTGCCGAAAAATCACATAGGGAAACGAAAATATCACTATTTTTAATTTCAGGCTTCCTTATAAAACCCCCACTCCTGTTCCGTCTCAGAGGATATTTAATATAGCCTAAAGTCTAAGTTGGGTTAGTAGTAAATATACATACCAAGTTTCATAAAATTCGGTTCAGCCGTTTATGCGTTGAAAAGGTAACAAAACAAACAAATACAAAATATATATGATAAATAAACAAACAAAGCAAACAGTTCTATAAAAACATTTTAACTCTCAGGCTCATAATAACGGAGATATTTGGAATTTTTTTTTATGAATAGCTGAATAGATTAGATCTGAGATACTAACTTTTACAATACTTTTTTAAAGAAAAACGCTAATATCTCCGTTAATATTTACGATAGAGAAAAAGTGCATATAACAACAATTGTAGAGCATCAATAGTTCAACAAGAATGGTTCTATAACATTTTACTCTCAGACTCATAATAACGGAGATATTTGGAATTTTCGACCGAAGTACGACCATTTTACCCAAGATATAGCAGTTAGTACACAGGAATTTATGATAAGAATTGTTGTTATCAGCAATGTAATTGATATGATAACGGTTTCCCGCCAAAATATATAAGTCCGTGACGCAGGGGCTGCGTAATCTAAGCATATTTCGCAGCGTGAAGTTCTCCAATAGATAAATCTGCATCCTGCTAAACACTCAACACCACCGCCGCAATATTACAGCGAATAAATACATGATGCTAAGGAGAAATATTGAATGCAAATTTTAATAGCCTAAGAAAAACAATTACTGAAAATATATCAGAATATAATAACGTTATTTAATTTTATGCCAAACTATTTTACTATATCTAGTACTGTTAATTTATAATGAAGCAGAATAATTGATTTTTTTTTTTGTATCTCAATCAATTCAAATTTTAGTAGTCCAAGAACAAATTTGCATGTATCCCGTGTAAAAAGGTCTTCTCGAAAAACAATTATTCGGTATTTAAGCTTGGTATAATGCGGTTTTATTATATAACAGGAGGTATTGTTTATGTGACAACGAGCAGGAGTGGGCTTCGCTCGAGGATGAAAACTGAAAAATGCAAATATCTCGGTTAAATATTCAAGAGTAGAAGGAAATAAATGTATATATAAACAGATATTTATTAGGAAATCTCGTATTTAGCAACTGTTGTAGTGTTTAATAGTGAACTGCCGAGTTTGATTTAAAATCGAACGGAATTGAAGATTGAGTTTAGAGAAGAATTGATATATTCATATATAATATATATATTTTATATATTTTGATAATATATATATTTATATATATCTATTTATTGAGAGAGGAGAAGGGATTTGAGAGAGAGAGAGAGAGAGAGAGGGAGAGTCGAGGAGAGAGAGAAAGAAGAAATAGAATAAGAGACGATCGAAGAGAGAGAGAGAGGAGGAAGAAGCCGAAGAGGAGAGAGATGATTGAGAGAGAGAGAGGAGATAGAAGGAGTAAGAGAGGGAGCGATGGGAGGGGGGCGAGAGAACGAGAGAAAGAGAGAGAGAGAGAGAGAGAGAGAGAGAGAGAGAGAGAGATAGAAGGAGTAAGAGAGGGAGCGATGGGAGGGGGCAGCGAGAGAGAGGAGTAAAGAGAGAGAGAGATGATAGAAGGAGTAAGTGAGGGAGCGATTGCGGAGGGGGCGAGAGAGAGAGAAAGAGAGAGAGAGAGATGAGAGAGAAAGGAGGAGAGAGAGAGAGAGAGATGAGAGAGAGAGAGAGAGAGATAGGAAAGGAGTAAGAGAGGGAGCGATGGGAGGGGGCGACGATTTGAGAGGCGGAAATTAGCCCTTGAAATATTTTATTATTTGGCGGGAATGGCGGGAAAAAACATTTTATTATTGGGAGGAAAAAACATTATTACAGAGAGGGAAAGGGGGTCTATGTGCGAGTGAGAGAGAGACAGTGAGAGAGAGAGAGAGAGAGAGAGAGAGAGAGTGAGAGAAGGGAGTAGGCAGAGAGGGAGCGGTGGGAGGGGGCGTGAGAGACGAGAGCGTTAAATGTAACACTTGAAATATTTATATTTGGGCTTGGGGGTAAAACATTATTAATGGCTCGGGATAAAACATTATTATTGGCGGGAGAAAACATTTATTGCAGAGAGGGTGGGGGTTACCATGAGGGAGTGAGATAGAGAGTGAGTGAGAGAATAGGAGTAAGAGAGGGGAGTAGTTTTGATGGCGAGGGGGCGAGGAGAGAGCGGAAATTAGCCCTTGAATTATTTATTATTTGGAGGGAAAACATTATTACAGTAGGGAAGAGAGATTAGAGATGAGAGAGAGAGTGAGAGATATAGGAGGTTAAGAGTGGGAGCGATGGGAGGGGTCGATGAGAGAGCGGAAAAAACTAGCCATTGAAATACTTATATTTGGGCGGGAAAAAATTATTATTGGCGGGAAAACATTATTACAAGAGGAGGGAGAGTAGAGAGGAGAGATAGAGAGAGAGAGTGACGAGAGTGAGAGATAGGAGGAAGAGAGAGGAGCGTTGGGAGGGGTCGAGAGAGAGCGGAAAACTAGCCTTTGGAAATATTTATATTTGGGCGGGGAATAACTTTATTATTGGCGGGGAAATTAACATTATTACAGAGGAGGGGACTGGAGAGAGAGAGATAGAGAGAGAGAGAGAGTGAGAGATAGGAGTAAAGGAGGAGAGCGATGGGGGAGGGTCGAGAGAGAGCGGAAACTAGATTTGAAATATTTTTTATATTTGGGCGGGGGAGAAAAACATTATTATTGGGCGGGGAAAACATTATTTTTTACAGAGAGGTGAGAGAGAGAGAGGATAGAGAAGAGAGAGAGAAGAGTGAGAGATAGGGAGTATGAGTGAGGGAGCGATGGGAGGGGTTCGAGAGAAGAGCGGAAACTAGCCTTTGGAAATATTTATAATATTTGGGCGGGAGGAAAAACATTATTATTGGCGGGGAAAACATTATTACAGAGAGGGAGGAGAGAGAGATAGATAGATAGATAGATAGATAGATAGATAGATAGAGAGAGAGAGAGAGTGAGAGAGAGAGAGAGAGAGAGGAGAGACAGAGGAGAGAGAGAGACGGAGAGAGAGGGGAGAGAGAGGTGAGAGAGGGGAGAGAGGAGAGAGAGAGGAGAGAGAGAGAGAGAGGAGAGAGAGAGAGAGAGAGAGGGAGGGATGAGAGTGAGCGAGAGAGTGAGAGAGAGAGGAGAGAGAGAGAGGGAGAGAGAGTGTGGGGAGAGTGAGCAGAGAGAGAGATGAGAGTGAGAGGAGAGGAGAGATGAGAGAAAGGAGAGAGAGAGAGAGAGGAGATGAGGGAGAGAGAGGGGGGGGGCACCTGCAGTAGAGTGGTGCACGGATATTTATAAGGGTGTAGCGTGAGTTAGAGAGAGAGAGAAGAAGAGGAGAGAGAGAGAGTGAGAAGACGAGAGAGGGGGAGAGTTTTCTAGAGGAAGAGAGAGAGAGAGGACGAGAGACGAGAGAGAGTTGAGGGAGAGAGAGAGGAGTGTGAGAGAGAGAGAGGGGGAGAGAGAGTGAGAGTGAGAGAGAGAGAGAGAGTGAGAGAGAGGAGGATAGAGAGAGGGGGAGAGAGAGCAGAGTGGAGAGAGAGAGAGTGAGAGAGAGTTGAGAGAGAGAGGAGAGAGAGAGATGGGAGGGGGGGAGAGTGGAGAGATGAGATTAGAGTGAGAGAGAGGGGAGAGACGTGAGGGAGAAGAGAGAGGTGAGAGAGTAGGTGAGAGGAGTGAGAGAGACGAGAGAGTGAGAGAGGTGAGAGAGAGGGGATGAGAGAGAGAGAGAGAGGAGAGAGAGAAGAGGAGTGAGTGAGACCCCGGAGGGAGGAGGAGAGTGGGGAGAGTTTTGGAGGAGATGAGGATGAGTGAGATGGAGGAGAGAGGAGAGAGAGAGGAGAGATGAGAGAGAGGAGAGAGAGGAGGGGAGAGAGAGATGAGATGGAGAGAGAGAGGAGAAGAGGTGGGAGATGGAGAGAAGAGAGATGAGAGTACGAGAGGAGTAGAGAGAGAGAGAGAGGAGAGAGAGTGTGGAGAGAAGAGAGAGAGAGAGAGAGAGTGAGGGGGTCGAAGACGAGAGAGAGATTGAGATGAGAGTGTGAAGAGTGTGGAGAGAGAGAGTAGAGAGAGAGAGATGAGTGGGGAGACGTCGTGAGGGTATGAGCGAGAGTGAGGAGTGGAGAGAGAGAGAGAGAGGAGAGGAGAGGTTGTGAGTGAGTAGATCAGTGAGTGTGGGTGTGTGAGAGGAGAGAGTGAGTGTGGTTGGGTGTGTGAGTGGGGGTGTGTGGTGTGGTGTGAAGGTGTGTGTGGTGAGTAGAGTGGTGTGAATGTGTCGCGGTGTGTGAGATAGGTGGTGTGGGACGGTGTGTTCGGAGTGTTGTGTGTGAGTGTGGGTAGTGGTGTGTGTGGTGTGTGAGTGGTGGTGGGGGGGAGTGTGAGAGTGTGAGAGGTGTGAGAGAGTGAGTCCCGTGAGAGTTGGGCCAGTGAAGGTGAGTGGTAGCTGTGTCGTGGTGGGAGTGTAGTTGTGTGTGAGGTGTAGAGTTCGGAGATGTAGTGCTGAGAGTGAGTGTGAGGTGGGAGTGAGGCGGTGTGTGAGTGTGTGTGGGGAGTTGAAGAGAGAGTGTAAGTGTGAGTGAGAGGGTGGAGGTGTGTTGTGTGTGTGTGAGGTGTGGGGGAGGTGTGTGTGTGTGTTAGGAACAGTAGTGCGGAGGATCGCCCCCTGTGAGTGTGTGGTGTGTGGGGCTGTGGAGAGAATGACGCATGAGTGGTGGAGGACGAGTGTGTAGAGGACAGGTGGGCGTGTGTGAGTGTGCGGTTAGTGTTGAGAAGTTGTAGTGTGTGTGTTCGGTGGTGTAGGAGAGAGAGTGGATGGAGTGAGAGTGGAGAGTGGTCGGTGTGCAGAGTGAGAGGTCAAAAAGGTGTGGGTGGTGTGGAGAAGAGGTGAGAGAGAGAGTGAGGTGAGGAGAGGTTGAGTGAAGTGTTTTGGAGACGTGAGAGAGAGTTAATGGATGGACCGTGAGTGAGAGAGTATAGATGAGGAGAGAGACGAGAGGATGTAGGAAGGAGAGAGGAGTGAGAGAGAGAGAATGAGAGTGGGAAGGGGAGAGAGAGAAGTGAGGTGAGAGTGGCTAGTGGGAGAGGGGAGTGGATGATTGGAGAGAGAGAGAGAGGGAGAGAGAGAGAGTAGAGAGAGGAGAAGGAGAGTGAGCAAGGAGGGAGAGGGGAGAGACGGAGGGAGAGAGAGAGGGAGGGGAGAGAAGGAGAGAGAGGAGAGGGAGAGGTCGAGAGAGGAGGAGAGAGACGATAGAGAGGTGGGGAGAGGAGGAGAGAAGATGTGAAGGAGAGGAGAGAGAGAGAGAGAGAGGAGGAGCGAGGGAGAGAGAAGACGAGAGAGGAGGAGAGAAGAGGGAGAGAGATGAGGGGGGCAGAGTGAGAGAGAGGAGAGAGAGAGAGAGAGAGGACGAGGGGGGAGAGGAGAGAGAGGGAGAGAGAGAGGACGGAGAGATCGTGAGAGAGAGGAGAGAAGGAGAGATGAGAGAAGAGGAGAGAGATGGAGGGAGAGAGAGAGAGGATAGAGAGAATTGATACTAAATTCGACCCCCGCCCACACTTGATGGGCTTTTGCTGCAGCGATGCGAGAGAGAGAGGAGAGACAGGGAGAGGAGGGAGGGAGAAGAGAGACAAAAAACCAACCCCCGAGGTTGGTCCAGTGTTAGTTTACACTCCGAAGGGGAGAGAGAATAGCCTTTTTGTCTTCTTCTCTATAGGAAGGCACAAATTATTCACCTTCTTAAGCTATATTTCTCTCACTCAAACAATATTCTGGACGCAGGGCTCTTGCCCTCGGCCTTCCACTGCGGGCTGCGTCGAACGAGCGAAATTCCTCTCGAATTATTGCCAGGAATAGCTAAAATAGATTGAGTCTCAGAGACTTACCTTGTGCAACTCCATATTTAAAGAAAAGTCCTAATATCTCGGTTAATATTTACGATAGAGGAAAAGTGCATATATCAACAATTGTAGAGCATCAATAGTTCAACAAGATTGGTTCTCTATAACCATTTTACTCTAAGGCTCCATAATAACGGAGATATTTGGAATTATTCATATGAATAGCAAACAAAAATGTCAACCTATTCCAATACTACAGTTTATTATAGAAAAACGCTTAATATCTCGGCTTAATATTTACGATAGAGAAAAAAGTGCAGATAACAAACAATTTTGTAGCGGCATCAATAGTTCAACAAGATTGGTTCTATAACGTTTACTCTCAGGCTCATAAATAACGGAGATATTTGGAATTTTAGGAATTGTTGTAATGAATAGCTTAAAATATCAACATTTTGCAACACTTTCCCTATTTTTAAAGAAAAACGCTAATAATATCTCGGTTAATATTTAGCGATAGAGAAAAAACAGTGCATTATAACAACAATTTTTGTGTAGCGCAAGCATCAATAGTTTTCCAACCAGATTGGTTCTATAAGCAATTTTTACTCTCGAGGTCATAATATCGGATGATATTTGGAAATATTTTTATGAATTAAAAATGAATAGCAAAAAAAATGTCAACCAAGATTACTACACTCCAAACCGCAAAAAACAAACCCGGACACTTTAGATTTAATTAGTCTTAGAAATTTTTGTTTAATTAAATTACTCATATATATGTATATTAATATTTTTTAATGTAATATAATTGGTTAATCTATTGGGTATATTAAACATAAAATCTGCCAAAAAAAAGTGAATAATTTTTATTGTTTATATTAGCACAAAAATACAAAAAAAAAAAAAAAAATGGGAGATAAATTAACACATTTTTAAAAAAATAAAAAATTAATTCTTTCTTTTTTATTTACAGTGAATGGTAGACTTGGCTAGCCGAAGGGCGTTCGGCAATGTAACGTAAGCTCTGCGGCCTTCCTTCTAAGTTTTTTGAACGTAGCCTTTATTCTGGACCGAAATAAAAATAAAAACATTAATTAAGCAAGAAAATGTCTTGGGTAATTAATTAAGGAGATGTTTTAAATGTGGCGAAAGAAAAAAAAAAACTACTTAGCAGTTTGAGAATAGGATTCAACTTTGACGAAAAATAAATCTAATCTTGAGTTTTATTCTAAATTGTTTTACTAATCCTTGAAGGGATTTAGTTCAATTGGACCTTGGACTCCTAAAATTCTCTGTAATAACGTAGAATAGCCACATAAAGAAAATTGATGAAAATTAGCTTTTATTACGACAAATATGAAAGTGGCCGGTTTTTTCTGCGGTTGAGGAGTGTATTATTATAGGAAAAAACGCTAATATCTCGGTTAATATTTTACGGATAGAGGTAAAGTGCATATAAGCCAACAATCAATTATGTTAGCTAGTTTCGTAAACAAAATTCCCAAATATCATCCGTTATTATGAGTCTGAGAGGGTGAAAATGTTATAGAACCCAATCTTGTTGAACTATTGAGATGCTCTAGCAATTGTTGTTATATGCCACTTTTTCTCTATCGTAAAAATTAACCGCGAGATCATTAGCGTTTTTCTTAGTTTAAGGGTTCGTTCCACAAGGTTAGTATCTCTGTGCGGTACTATTTTATTTAGTTGTTCATAACATAAAATCCAAATATCTCCGTTATTATGGAGTCTGAGAGTAAAATGTTATAAAAACCAATCTTTGTTGAACTATTGATGCTCTACAATTGTTGTTATATGCACTTTTTCTCTATCGTAAATATTAACCGAGATATTTGCATTTATCATTTAAAAGTAGTAGTTTAAGGTCTGTTGTTGCAGGCAAGGTTATGAAACTAAGAACCTATTCTATTTTAGCTAGTCGCTAACAATTAAATTCGCAAATTATCTCCTTCATATGGGGAAAATCTCGCTTAAGTTTTACGCACATTTGTGTAAAATGTTCTCGTGTGACGCAACCTCAATTGAAGAATATGATTCCCTTCAATTTAGAAATTATGCTAGAAATATTAGGCTGTTTCTTTGTATAAATTTAAAATGAAATATATGATAATTCTCCCACGACTTCAGAACCACAAAAGGCATTGTCCAAATTCATAGGCTTTGCGTGTCTATGTATATGACGCTAAACGTGTGTTGTGTGCGCTTTTAGGCTTTTTTCTCGGCCACAGTTGCATATAATTTTAAACGGACCTAATATTCGTCGATTCATATATAATATATATATATATATATAGAAATTCCAATAATATAGAGAGAGAGAGAGAGAGAGAGAGAGAGAGAGAGAGTGAGAGAGAGTGTGTGTGTGTGAGAGAGAGAGAGAGAGTGTGTGTGAGAGAGAGAGAGTGTGAGTGAGAGAGGAAAACATTATTATTGGCGGGAAAACATTATTATTGGCGGGAAAACATTATTATTGGCGGGAAAACATTATTATTGGCGGGAAAACATTATTAATGGCGGGAAAACATTATTATTGGCGGGAAAACATTATTATTGGCGGGAAAACATTATTATTGGCGGGAAAACATTATTATTGGCAGAAAAACATTATTAATGGCGGGAAAACATTATTATTGGCGGGAAAACATTATTATTTGCGGAAAAACATTATTATGTGCGGGAAAAACATTATTATTGTCGGGAACAACATTATTATTGGCGGGATAAACATTATTATTGGCGTAAAAACATTATTAATGGACAGGTAAAACTTATTATTGGCGGGGAACATTATTTTTGGCGGGGAAGTCATTATTATTGCGGGGAAAAATATTATATTTTGGGAAAGCATTATTATTGGCGGTAAAAAACATTATTATTGGCGGGAAAAAACTGTATTACAGACGAGGGGGGGGGGTATGAGAGAGACGAGAGTGTGTGAGTGAGAGAGAGGTAAGAGAGAATAGAGAGTGAGGTGAGAGTGTGTGAGAGGAGGAGGAGAGAGAGATCGAGTGATGACGTGTGTGTGTGTGAGATGAGAGAGAGAGATGTGTGAGTGGTGTGGAGGTTGATGAGAGTAGGAGTGAGGATGTGTGTGAGAGTGTGAGTGATGAGTGAGAAAGAGGAGAGAGGGGTGAAGAGTGCACGTGAGAGCAGGAGAGAGAGAGGAGAGAGAGAGAGCGAGTGAGGTGAGTGAGTGAGAGGAGAGTGAGAGAGTGAGAGAGAGAGAGAGAGTGAAGAGAGAAGAGAGTGAGAGAGTGAGGTGAGTGAGTGGTGTGTGAGAGAGAGCGAGGAGAGAGAGAGAGAGTAGAGAGTGAGTAGAGGAGAGAGAGTGTGAGGTGTGGAGAGTTGGAGAGAGAGAGAGTGATGAGGTGGGTGGTGAGAGAGAGAGAGAGAGAGAGAGAGAGAGTGAGAGAGAGAGAGAGCTAGATAGGGGCGTGCTACCCCTACAGGTGACAGGGGTAGAATCATCCCCAATGAAAAGATTATATCAAGTTACAGCCTTCATTATCCAGCCCTCTTCCATTGTCTGCTGGCATCACTGCAAAAACCCGCCCCAACTACCTACAGAACACAATACTAGCAGAATAACCCACTCCTAACAATATAATAACCTAAAAAAAATGTTTAGAACCTACGTTCCGATATAAAACACGTCAGATTTTGCTAGACACAACTAGGAGAATGTTAAATAGAAGCAGATCGGCCTGTAATTTTGTTGACAGCTATACAGCTACAATAGCCCACTCTACTACCTAGTACACTTACTAAAAAAAGTCCATTTCGGCTATCGGCTGGCTAAATAGCACAATTTAGCCGATACGAATATACTCCAGTTGCATTCATATTATTAATGCCTGCGATCCGATATAATAAACACGTCGAGATTTGGCTAGACACAACTAGGAGAATTCGTTAAATTGAAGCAGATCGGCCTGTAATTATGTTTGACAGCTTTACAGCTACAATAGCCCATCTCTACTCTACCTATGTACACTTCTACTATATAAAAGTCCTTCGGCTGGGCTAAATAGCACAATTTAGCCGATAAACTCCAGTTGCATCAGATTAATGCCTGCAATCCGATATAAAATCACGTCGAGGATTTCGCTAGACACAACTAGGAGAAGGTTTAAATAGAAGCAGATCGGCCTTGTAATTATGTTGATGCTATACAGTACAATTAGCCCACTCTACTACCCTAGTTTCACTTACTAAAAAAAGTTCCTTCAGATGGCTAAATAGCACAATTTAGCCGATATACTCCAGTTGCACCATATTAATGCCTGCGATCCGATATAAAATACGTCGAGATTTTGCTAGACACAACTAGGAGAATGTTAAATAGTAAACGACCGTTGGCTACAATTAAAACCAGATAGTACAACAGTCTAGAGTTGCTGGTGTCAGCTATTCTTGGACTCCGTGAGCGAGTTTGCTGATACCAACTCCTGCTGATGCCAGCGAAATTCCCAGACCGACTTGCTGATAGAAATTATTCATCCAGGAACGGACACAGCATCTCAATCCAGTAACAACCTAGTAACAAATAATAAGGTACAACGCTATGCTAAATTTTCTTGTGTTGGAAACGAAAATTCCAAATATCTCCGTTATTATGAGCCTGAGAGTAAAATGTTATAGAACCAATCTTTTTGAACTATTGATGCTCTACAATTGTTGTTATATGCACTTTTTTTTCTCTATCGTAAAATATTAACCGAGGATATTAGCGTTTTTTTCTTTATAATTTACACAAGGTTTAGTTGCCGCAGACCTATTGTTCTATATTTTAGCTTTTCGCCTAAAAAATTTCCAAATATCTCCGTTATTATGCTGGCCTTGAGAGAAAATTGTTATTAGAGGCCAGTCTTGTTGAACTATTTGATGCTCTACAATTGTTGTTATATAGACTTTTTTTCTCTTTTCGTAAATATTAACCGAGATGATCTTAGCGTTTTTCTTTTTGATAATTACACGCAAGGTTAGCGTATCCCAGACCAACCTATTTTCTATTGTTAGCTATTTCAGTAACAAAAATTTCCAAATAATCTCCGTTATAATGAGTCCTGAGAAGTAATTAGTTGTTATAGAACCAATCTTGTTGTACTATTGATGCTCTACATTCTGTTTGTATATACGCACTTTTATTCTACTATCGTAAATATTAACCGAGATATCTTAGCGTTTTTTTCCTTTAAATATTACAGAAAGGTTAGTATTCCCAGAGACCTATTTTACTATTTTTTAGCTATTCTTAACAAATGATTTTCTAAATATCTCCTGTTATTTATAGAGGCCCTGAGAGTAAAATGTTATAGAACCCATCTCTGATTGAAACTATTGATGCGTACAATTTGTTTGTGTTATATGCACTTTTTCTCTATCGTAAATTTTAACACAAGATATTAGACGTTTTCTCTTTTAATTACAAAAGGTTAGTATCCTCAGACCTATTTTCTATTTTGCTATTCGTAACAAAAATTCTAAAGAATCTCCGTTCATTGATGAGCTCTGAAGAGTAAAATGTTATGTGTAGACCAATTGTCTTGTTGAAAGTATTGATGATCTACAATTGTTGTTATAGTGCAATATTTTCTCCTATCCCCTAAAAAATAAGAAATATATAACAGAGATATGTTAGCGTTTTTCTGTGATATGACGATACATCAAGGTTAGTATCCCAGACCTATTTTTTTTCTATTTTAGCTATTCGCGTAACAAATAATCCATAATAATCTCCGTTATTATGAGCCTGAGAGTAAAATGCTATTATAGAACCAATATTGTTGAACTAATTGATGCTCTACGCAATTGTTGTTATATGCCCTTTTTCTCTATCGTAAATATTAACCGAGATATTTTTTCTTTAAACACAACAAGATTAGATATCTCAGGCAATCCTTTTATACGCTATTCGTAACAAAAGCCAAAAGCTAGTTCGGCCGTTTCATTAATCTGCTTCGGCTCTCGCGTGAAAATTTCTGCTATTGTAAAACTTCACGGGGAAAATCTGCTTAGGTTACACAGCCGTTGCCTGGCGGCCTTATGTTTTCTTTGGTGTTCTGTTTTGTTTGTTTATTTGTGTGTTTGTTACATTATTCACTCAATAATCGTCTGAAACGAATTTTATGAATCTTAGTGTTGTATATTAACTTATAACCGAACCTTAGGACGTTAGTGCTATATATTATATTCTCTGAGACGGAAACTTGGAGTGGGGGTTATAAGGGAAGCCTGAAATTTAAAGATAAGCGATAATTTCGTTTTCTATCGTATTCGTTTTTCCGGTCAAATTTCGAACCATGACAAATGTTGTTTATGCGTTAGTTATTTCGAGTAGTAACTTTTGTTATACATACACTTTAATCTTATACCGAATTACAAACGAGATATACGCTAAAATCCTGTAGGCGGAGAGTGAATCAATTTTATTTGGGACAAAGATACCCAACCGAAATAAAAAATAAAACTCGGTATGTGTATATGACACTAACGCCTTCATCATAATAAGCCATACCAACATCTCTAGGGACGGGCAGGAGTGGGGTTGTAAGGGAGGGCCTGTGAAATTTAATACTAGTGATATTTTCGTTTACCTATTGGGAGTTTTGGCAGAAATATGCACATAACTAAATTTAGGTTTATTTTGTTATTTTAGAGAAATTTGATCAACTGTTATTTTCAATATGAACTACCTGGTACCCTCTAGCATGGAAAAATTAATTCAAATCTATGTTAATATTTTGTCCTGTGTAATAATTCCAAATCTCTATGCATAATGCACAGGAGACGGGAAATATGGACAATATGCAGGACAGTGAAAAGTCTTACCAATCAAAAAATTAATTCTATTTATTAACGCACATCCACAGCTACGACGGGTATTAAACCCTAAACACTGCGGCGACTGGACGTAAATCGTCAAAATATTGTGCAAAAGGTAAAAGCCTTGACTCAAAAAAATAACATGTCACCCGATTGTCAGCCTCAATCTTCAATCTAGTCGTAGGATAAATTCCTACGGTAACTATTTCCTTACTTTGATTCAAAGGTTTGCATAACCCAGAATGAAATAGAATCATTTTATTTACCAACATTAGAATTGAGCTAACATCTTCTCCAGCAATATTCCCATTGTTCAACTGAAAGTCTAAATAAACAAACTGTTTGGTTTAAGCGTTGCTGTCTCAACCGGATTTTAATTGGTCATTTTAGCGTATTTTCCGATATTTTTGATACATTTCTTCAAATGTCCATCGATACTACTACCAGGAAAGTCGAAAATTCAATTTATTTACCAATCTTATTACCAAGTAGTGTTTACTAATCTCTGATAGTACATAGTTACTTCAATAACCGAATTAGGAAAGAGAATAATGGGGGTTTAGACGGAGCTCGAATATTTCCAAATATCTCCGTTATTATGAGCCTGAGAGTAAAATGTTATAGAACCAATCTTGTTGAACTATTGATGCTCTACAATTGTTGTTATATGCACTTTTTCTCTATCGTAAATATTAACCGAGATATTGACGATTTTTCTTTTAAAAAGTATTGCAAAATTTAGTATCTCAGATCTAATCAATTTACTCTTTCTACACAACCAAATATCTCCGTTATTATGAGCCTATAGTAAAATGTTATAACCAATCTTGTTGAACATAGTTGCTCTACAATTGTTGTTATAATGCACTTTTTCTCTATCGTAAATATTAACCGAGATATTTGCCTTTTCTTAAAGTGTTGCAACAAGTTTTAGCATCTCAAATCTTATTTTAGCTTTTCTAACAAAAATTCCAAATATCTCCGTTATTAATGAGCCTGAGAGTAAAATTGTTATAGAACCAATCTTGTTGAACTATTTTTGGATGCTCCTACAATTGTTTGTTATATTCACTTTTTCTCGGTAAGCAATTTCCTCGTGTAAATTGCATTTATAGTGCACAAAATAAATATGGTAATAGCTATTAAAGTCGATTTATATTAACATCATTAAAATTTGAAAATGACAATGGCATATTAGATTTATTTAGTAACAGTATAACCGCTGTTATAGAGTTAAGCTTCGAGTGAGAGAGGGGGTGGCCCTTAACGGGGATGGGGTTATAAATTCAAGCAAACCCCCCTCCCCCCCTTTTTTTTTCGAGGTAAAATTACGACCTGAATTTTTTTTTTACACAACAGTCCTTCATGATGTTATTTATGAGTTTACGGACGGCCACGAACAATTTCGTTGAGAAGAAACAAGAAACCAAAACACACACAACGTAACTGTAATAATAACTATAAAAGGCGTATATTCTCGTTTTAATATTTACGATAGAGAAAAAAATGTTCCCATAACCAATAACAGCAATGTAGAGCACATCAATAGTTCACAAGAGATGGTTCTATAACATTTTACTCTCAGGCTCATAATAACGGAAGATATTTGTAATTTTTGTTTATGAACAACTAAATAAAAAAGTACAGCACTTAGATACTAACCTTGAGCAACACCTTAAACTAAGAAATAAAATACTAATATCTCGGTTAATATTTACGATAAAGAGAAAGAGTGGCCATATAACAACAAATTGTAGAGCCATCAATAGTTCAACAAGATAGGGATCTATAAGAATTTTACTCTCCAGCTCATAATAACGGAGATATTTTGGAATTATTTTTTATGAACAATTAAATAAAATAGTACAGTACAGAGATACTAACCTTGTGCAACACCTTAAACTATGAAAAATACTAATATCTCGGTTATTATTTACGATAGAGAAAGAGTGCATATAAACAACAATTGTAGAGCATCAATAGTTCTACCAGATTGGTACTATAACTAACATTTTACTCTCAGCTCATAATAACGGAGATATTTGGAATTATTTTTATGAACAATTAAATAAAATAGTACAGTACTGAGATACTAACCTTGTTGCAACCAACCTTCAACTAAGAAAAAACGCTAATATCTCGGTTTAATATTTTACGATAGATAAAAAGTGGCATATAACAACAATTGTAGAGCATCAATATTTCAACAAGATTGGTTCTATAAACAATTTTTACACTCAGACTCATAATAAGCGGAGATATTTGGAATTTTCTTGTTATGAACAACTAAATAAAAATAGTACAGTACTGACTACTAACCTTGTGCAACACCTTCAACTAGAAAAATACTAATAACTCGGTTAATATTTACGTTAGAGAAAGAGTGCTTATAACAACAATAGTAGAGCATCAATAGTTTCCACAAGATTGGTTCTATAACATTTACCTCTCAGGCACATAATAACGGAGATATTTGGAATTTATTTTACGAATAGCTAAAAATATACAGTCCTGGTGATACTATTTTATATGCAACACGTTTTTGTAGAAAAATGCCTATATCTCGGTTTAATTTTTATGATAGAGAAAAAGTGCATATAACAACATTTGTAGAGCCAATCAATAGTTCAACAAGATTGGTTGTATGACAATTTACTCTCAGACGCATAATAACGGAGATATTTGGAAATTTCGAAATTCCTTCCCATCTTCCTTCATGTCTAATATCAGCCATTAACGAACTTGATCTTTCTTTTTACATAAAACGAACTAAATGCCAGAGTTTGGTAACGATCAAACAAAAATTTTTGAACCGCTAGAAGCGGTAACAGGACAAATATATATATATATATATGATATAATATATATATATAAATTGAAACGGACCCCATTTTTGTCATCTCCATGGTATTGCATGGACCATTTGAAAGAAAAATTTCGAAAATCGCGTTTGTGAAATGGCTTGATTTCCCTCAAGCCACAGTTTCTTTTTTTTCTAAATTCCTTCAAGCCAATTTCTAATTTTTAATAATCAGGCGATAAATGGTAATAACAAACCAAATACGAATGGGAGTAAAACACATAAACTTTTCATTCAAAAATACTACCACGATTCATATTTCCAGAATAAATAGTAACATTGTAGGAGAAACGGTGCCAGTAATAATATCCACTTCTACAAATAAATACCTCAAATACCCCCATCGATCCTAGTCACAATATGACTAATTAATGTCTGTTACCGCTCTAGCTGTAGCAATTTTTGTTTGGTCGTTACCAAGCTCGATGTTAAGGTAGGTAGCCGTTTTATTGTAAAAAGAACGATCAAGTTCGTTAACGGCTGAAATCGGAGGAATGGATTTAAATTTCTGAAATTTCCAAATATCTCCGTTTACTTACTATGGCGTCGGAATCGAAATATTGTATATAACCAATCTTATTGCAAAATTAAATTTCCTATAAATATTGTTTATATACATTTATTTCTCTATCTTGAATATTAGCCGAGAATAATTTGCATATTTTCAGTTCTTTCATCCTCGAGCATAGCCCCACTCCTGCTCGTGTCACATAAACAATACGCTGTTATATAATAAACCGGGCAATATTCCAAGCTTAAATACCAAAGTAATGTTTTCGGAGACCTTTATTACACGAGATACATGCAAATATGTTCTGTTGGGCTACTAAAATCTGAGTGATTGAGATACAAATTATTCTGCTTCATTATAAATTACAGTACTAGATATAGTAAATATTTTGCAATAAAATTAATATGTTATATTCAGATATATTTCAGTAATTGTTTGTCTTCCCGGTCAAGAAAAATTTCTATTTAGGCACTATTGTAGCTGTTAACATAATTACACATCCGATCTAGGAATTAATCAAACCCTGGGAATAATTTTAGGGGAAGAATATTATGAGAATAATTGCTTGTATTGGAAGATTTTTTAAATTGGGGTTGGCATTAAAAGATTTTCTACCTGGGCACCCCCAAACCATTTCCACTTTCGTTTACTTCAACTTGCACAATGAACGTAACCTAATTTAGTTTGTGAACCACCCCAAAAAGGGTTTCGGAGGCCCTTCATTTTAATTTTATTTTTTTTAAGTTTTAAGTTCGTTAACAAAAAAAAATCGGCCATAAAAGGTATAGTATTAAATTCCAAATATTACCGTTATTAAGAGCCTGAGAGTAAAATGTTATGAAACCAATCTTGTTGAACTATTGATGCTCTACAATGGTTTGTTATATGCACTTTTTCTCTATCGTAAATATTTAACCGAGATATTAGTAATGTTTTCATAGTTTAAGGTGTTTTGCACAAGGTTTGTATCTCAGTGC
>JADPXZ010000007.1:3555000-3570000 GCA_019009955.1 Riptortus pedestris
CGTCCCCCCTCTCTCTCCCTCTTCTCTTTTCCCCGCCTTAAACTCTCATCCATCTCTCTCTCTCCCCCTCTCTCATCCCTCCTCTCTCTCTCTCTCCCCTCTCTCTCCCTCTCTCTCTCTACTCCTCTCCTCTCTCTCTCTCTCTCACTCCTCTCTCTCTCTTCTCTCTCTCTCCTCTTCCCTTCTCTCCCTCTCTCACTCTCTCTCTCTCATCTCCCCCCTGTCTGTCTGTCTCACTCTCTGTCCCTCATGGTCTCCTCTCTCTCTCTCTCTCTCATCTCTCCCCCTCTCTCTCTCCCTCTCTCTTCTCTATCTCTCTCATCTCTCTCCCTCCCCCTCTCTCTCCCCTCTCTCTCTCATCTCTCTCTCTCTCCCTCTCTCTCCCACTCTCTCCTCTCCCACCCCTTCTTCTCTCTCTTCCTTCCTCTCTCTCTCTCTCTCTCTCTGACGCGCTCTCTCTCTCTCTCTCTTACTCTTTCTCTCTCTCTCTCTCTCTCTCTCTCTCTCTCCCCCTCTCTCTCCCTCTCTCTCTCCCCCTCTCACTCCCACTCTCTCTCCTACTCTCTCCCCCTCTCTCTCTCCCTCTCTCACTCCCCCCCTCTCTCTCCCTCCTCTCTCCTCCCTCTCTCTCTCTCCTCTCTCTCTCTCTCGGTCTGTAATGTGACGTATTCCCTCCTCGCTCTTATAGCATATTTGCCCTAAGACAAATCAGCTATTGAGGTCCGTACTCATGACGCGATTTTGAGAAACATTTCTTCAAAATGTCCATCCGTTCTAGTCAGGAGATGACCAAAATGAGCCATACGTGTCAAAATTATATATATATATGAATATATATATAATTAAATATATATATAGTTGTCTGTTACCACCGCTCTAGCGGTCGTAATTTTTGTTTGATCGTTACCAATCTCGATATTTAGTCGTTTTTATGTAAAACTAAAGATCAACTTCGTTAACGGCTGAAATCGGACCAGTGGTAAGGGGGTTTTAGAGGGAGGATTTTTCGAAAATTCGAAATATCTCCGGTAACTATACGTCGGATCGAAAAAATTGGACATAACCAATCGTATTGCAAATTAAATGTCCTATAAATTTAGTTATATACATTTATTCTCATATCCTTGAATATTAGCCGAGATATTTGCATTTTTTTCAGTTTTTCATCCTTGAGCAAAGCCCCACATTCCACTGCACGAGTCCCATAAACAATACTCCTGTTATAATAATAAACCGCATTATTCCAAGCTTAAATACCAAATAGTGTTTTCGAGAGACCTTTAAATAAACGAGATAAAAATTATTTCTGGTTCATTAAACATTAACCGTACTAGATATAGTAAATAGTTTGCAATAAAATTAATATGTTGTATTCAGATATATTTCAGTAATTGTTTCTAATTATCCCACCCCCCCCCCCCCCCCCCGGCCCCGCCCCCCACCCCACCCCCCCCCCACCCCCCCCCCCCCCCCCCCCCCCCCGCCCCCCCCCCCCCCCCCCCCCGCCCCCCCCCCCCCCCCGCCCCCCCCCCCCCCACCCCCCCCCCCCCGCCCAGACCCCCACCCCCCCCCGCCCCCCCCCCCCCCCACCCCCCCCCCCCCCCACCCCCCCCCCCCCCCACCCCCCCCCCCCCCCACCCCCCCCCCCCCCCACCCCCCCCCCCCCCCACCCCCCCCCCCCCCCACCCCCCCCCCCCCCCACCCCCCCCCCCCCCCACCCCCCCCCCCCCCCACCCCCCCCCCCCCCCACCCCCCCCCCCCCCCACCCCCCCCCCCCCCCACCCCCCCCCCCCCCCACCCCCCCCCCCCCCCACCCCCCCCCCCCCCCACCCCCCCCCCCCCCCACCCCCCCCCCCCCCCACCCCCCCCCCCCCCCACCCCCCCCCCCCCCCACCCCCCCCCCCCCCCAATGTATTTATTCGCTGTAATATTGCTGCGGTGGTGTTGAGTGTTTAGCAGGATGCAGATTTATCTATTGGACAACTTCACGCTGCGAAATATGCTTAGTTTGACGCAACGTCTGCGTGGACAGACTTTTATTTCGTGTCCATTATTTTGTTATTGAGAATATCACGATGTTGGAGTGGACCCTCCCTGAATAAAGATCAGTGTTGTTCATCTCTTATCAACTCTAGTGTTTGATAAGAATTTCAGCAGATCAATCTGTTTGATTCCTACAATCTTATTTACAATATTTTTTTTTTGCTTAAATTACAAAACACACTTGAAAGGGATGAAAAAAAGATATCAAATCTGAGAAATATCCGTTGTTAGGTGGAATTTAAAAAGTCCGCCAGGCAGGGGCTGCGTAAACTAAGCAGATTTCCCACGTGAAGTTTTACAATAGAGAAATCTGCCTAATAACAACTGTAGTAGTAAGAAACCTCTAAACCTAAAGCATTATTTAGGGCGTAATAACCCAGTAGTTTCTAGCCCCAAGAAACAGTTGACCTAACCTCTAAACCTATTCACGAGGGACGAATAGTTATGGAAACGGCCGCCAGAGCTCTCGGCGGAAAGTCCGAACATAGCCTACTGGTGACCACACGCAGAATACAAATGCAAATATCTCGGTTAATATTTCAGATAACAGAAATAAATGTATAGAACAATATTATATAGTAAATTTAATGTTCAATAAGATTTATTCTGAACAATTTTTCGATCCGAAGTATAGTAAACGGAGATATTTTTTCGAATTATTTCGAAAAATCCTCCCTCTAAACCCCCCTCCCCCTGGTCCGATTTCAGCCGTTAAAGCGAACTTGATCTTCCTTTTTATAACATAAAAAAACGACATAAATATCGAGTTTGGTAACGATCAAACAAAAATTGGCCGACCGCTAGAGCGTTAATAGACTATATCGTATTTATATATATATATATATATATATATATATATATATACGTTTTTGAACGGACTGAGTACAACCTCAATAGCTGATTTCCCTTAAGGCAAATATGTTAAAAAATTAAATTGAATTCTTATTAATTTTCTATGAGTGAAAATCGGAGATATTTCTCTGCCCAGTTACAGGCCAATATTGCTATCCACTCTCACTGCCAAAATGTTCAAATTTAATTTTAAATTGACAGTTTAATGGGAATATGGAACAAAAAAAGTCCGCCACACAGACGTTGCGTCAAACTAAGCATATTTCGCAGGGTGAAGTTCTCCAATAGATAAATCTACATCCTGCTAAACACTCAACACCACTGCAGCAATATTACAGCGAATAAATACATGATGCTAAGGAGAAATATTGAAGGCAATTTTAATAAGCTCCCGACGGAAAGCGTCTGAATTGTTGAATAGATAGAAATATTCTAGACCAGAAAGAAAAACAATTACTGAAATATATCTGAATATAACACATTAATTTTATTGCAAACTATTTACTATATTTAGTACTGTAATTTATAATGAAGCAGAATAATTGTTTTCTGTAATCGTTGAATAATGGTAACATTACTAAACTGAAATGAGTGAAGAAAGTGAAACATTTTGCAATAGAGTGAAGAAAGTAATGCCTTCTTAATTAGTAATAAGTATAAATTAAAAAATAATTTGAAGTTGGAAATTAAATGCTTTGAAATGTTTCTTAACATTGTAAAAATTTATTTTACCAAAATAAATTGAAATGTGAATGAATTATTGGTGGAAATAATCGATATATTTTAAAATTTAAATATAATAATAATTACTTCCTTGTTTATAACGTGCACTTGTTTATAACTGCACTACTTCACAATCATCACTAGTTGTTTTATAACTATGTTTATAACCTGCCAACAACGATGCTTATAACCTACCAACAACATACCATAATCTTGACAACATCCTAATTTTGATCATATTCTGCTTAGATCTGATCATGTATTACACGATTACAGAAAAAATTTAATATTACACTCGTGACGAAAGTAGAATTTACAACTCTCGTCAAATTACCAGACTCGCTTCGCTCGTGTGGCTAAACGTTTCACTCGAGTTGGAAAATGATCTACTTTCGTCACTTGGATAATAAATAACTATTATCTCAATCACTCAAAAATATTTGCATGCATCTCATACAATAAAGGTCTCTCGAAAACAATATTTGGTATTTAAGCTTGGAATAATGCGGTTTATTATATAACAGAGTATTGTTTATGTGACACGAGGACACGTTGCTCAAGGATGAAAACTGAAAAATGCAAATATCTCGGCTAATATTCAAGATAGAGAATAAATGTATATAACAATATTTATAGTAAATTTAATTTGCAATAAGATTGGCTCTATAGAATTATATAAAAGAGTTTTATCTGTTAACTCGATATTTAAACGTTTTATGTAAAACTGAAGATCAAGTTCGTTAACGGCTGAAATCGGACCAGTGGAAGTTAGAGGGACATTTTCAAAACTTCGAAATATCTCCGTTATTATGAGCCTGATCGTAAAATGTTATAGAACCAATCTTGTTGAACTATTGATGCTCTACAATTGTTGTTATATGCACTTTTTCTCTATCGTAAATATTAACCGAGATATTAGCGTTTTTCTTAGTTTAAAGTTTTCCACAAGGTTAGTATCTCAGACTTAATCTATTTATTTTAGCTAAAATTCCAAATATCTCCGTTATTATGAGCCTGAGAGTAAAATGTTATAGAACCAATCTTGTTGAAACTATAGATGCCACAATTGTTGTTATATGCACTTTTTCTCTATCGTAAATATTAACCGAGATATTAGCCTTTTTCTTTGATAAAGTATTGCACAAGGTTAGTATCTCAGACTTAATCTATTTATTTTAGCTAAAATTCCAAATATCTCCGTTATTATGAGTATGAGTGTAAAATGTTATAGAACCAATCTTGTTGAACTATTGATGCTCTACAATTGTTGTTATATGCACTTCTTCTCTATCGTAAATATTAACCGAGATATTAGCGTTTTTCGTTTGTATTTTGAGAATCATTTTATTTGGACTTATAATACTCTTCTGGAGCTTAAAGGTTAGGCCTGGTTGATTTGTTATTTCTCTGGCGGTATATTATCCTAAGGACCTGGACCTGGTTTGACTATTTCTCCAGCTTCTGAGTCAACTCCGCGGGAAGCCCTGTTAGCCCCTGGCCGGGGATGAGTCAGTAAGTTGGAGCACGCACACCTGGCTGCTGGCGCACGGAAACCATGTGCTGGTAATCACCGGCTAATGGTCGATATATGCCCCTCTCTCTCACTCTCTCTCTCTCTCTTTCTATCTATCTTTCTCTCTCTCGCATCATCATCATCATCATCTCATAACAATTTACTAAGCCGACTTTACTAACCCCTCACAGCTTCCCGTGGGGGCCGTTTTGAATTTTGACTCTCTCTCTCTCTCTCTCTCTCTCTCTCTCTCTCTCTCTCTCCTCCTCCCCACTCTCATATCTCCATCTCTCTCTCTCTCTCTCTCTCTCTCTCTCTCTCCTCTCTCACATTCTCTCGTCTCTCCCCCCTCTCCCTCTCACTCTCATCTTCCTCTCTCTCAAACACGTCTCTCTCTCTCATCTCTCACTCTACTCGTCTCTCACTCCTCTCTCTCTCTCTCTCACTCTCTCTCCTCCTCTCTCACTCTCCCCCTCTCTCTCTCTCCTCTCACTCTCTCCTCTCTCTCTCACTCTCCTCTCTCTCTGCTCACTCTCTCCCCCTCTCTCTCTAACTCACTCTCTCTCTCCCTCTCACTCGTCTCTCTCTCCTTCTCATCACTCTCTCTCTCTCATTCTCCCTCCCCTCTCTCTCGCTCCCTACTCTCATTCTCTCCTTCTCTCCCCTCCCCTCTCACTCTCTCTCTTCTCTCTCACTCTCTCTCATCTCTCTCACTCTCCTCTCTCTCTCCTCTCACTCTCTCTCTCATCCTCTCTCTCTCTCCCTCTCACACACACACTCTCTCGTCTCTCTCTCTCACTCTCTCTCTCTCCACCTCGCTCTCTCTCTCTCTGGCGAAGGAGTGCTAATGAAAGAACTATTCTTTGTCGGTTTTCAAAATTTTCTTCAGGAGAACGACTTTAGAAAATCGGCCCGTGGACGACCTCACTCATCAGTGGAGGACGAAGATCTTAAAGAAGCTGTCGAAGAAGACCCTCATAAAACAGTCAGAGAACTTGCGTCAGAGCTAGGCACAAGTCATATGACGGTCTCCAGCATTTAAAAACGATTGGAAAGGTGAGAAAGCTCGATTCCTGGGTCCCGCACGAGCTCAACGAACGTCAGCAGTTAAAACGCCAAGAGACGTGTGTTTCTTTGCTTGCTCGTCAAAGAACCGCCGACCACATGTTTCAATACAGCCAGTGACCAAATTAAAGGAGTTGGGCTATGAAGTCCTACCACACCCCCATATTCCCCTGATCTATCCTCCTACAGACTACCACTTTTTAGCAGATTTCCCTTAAGGGAAATCAGTTATTGAGGTCGTACTCATGACGCGAGTTTTGAAAAATTTCCTCAAATGTCCATCGATCCTACCTAAGTAGATGACGGAAAATGAGCTCCGTTCAACACTGTATATATATTTATATATATAAATCTATATATATATATATATATATATATATATATAGATATAGTTGTCTGTTAACGCTCTAGCGGTCGCATTTTTTGTTTGATCGTTGACCGAAACTCGGATATGTAATCGTTTTATGTAAAAAGACCAGATCAAGTTCGTTAACGTGCTGAGATCGGACCAGTGGAGTGGTGGGTGTGTTTAAAAAAGGGGGGGATTTTCGGCAAATGGACATATCTCAGTAACTATACGTCGGATCGAAAAATTGTATATAACCAATCTTATTGCAAATTAAATTTACTATAAACTTATTGTTATATACGTTTATTCACCTATCTTGGAATATTAGCCGAGATATTTGCATTTTTCCCAGTTTTCAAGCTAAACGCCACTTCTACACATGTTACGTAAAACAATACTCCTGGCTACATAATAAATCACATTATTGGAAGTTTATATACCATAAATTGTATTCAAAAGACCTTTATTATACGAGATACATGCAAATATGCCCTGTGACCCCAACCCCCCCCATCTTCAAGTTCTGGACTACTTAAAATTTTATTGATTGAGATAACAATTATTCTGCTTCCATATAAATTTACAGTACTAGATCTAGTAAATATTTTGCAATAAAATTAATGTTTTATATTTATTCTGATATATTTCAGTAATTGTTTTTTTCTTTCCCGGTGTGAGCCGGGCCGACCCTGTTTGTTTACATTTCTACCCTAAACGCTTCCTGTCGGCAGGTTATTGAAATTGGAATGAAACATTTCTTATTTCCGTTTGTATTTAATCACGGTGGTGTTGTGTTAGCAGTATGTATATTTATCTATTACTGAACAAGACGCTGGGAAATCTGCTTAGTTTACGCAGCCCCTGCCTGGCAGGACTTATTACATTTTAATTTGATGAAATTAAGTACTTGACATGACATATAATATTTTTAATTATCGTTTACTTGTTTCAGATGAGAGATGCAGGAAGTGAAGCTGCTCCACCAACCTGCTTCCCCTCCTAATGTCCTCAGTGGTGAGTTTCAGCTTAAATTTGAAGAAATTGTCTCTGACCGCTATAATATTTACTCGCTCCAATATATCTCCGTTACTATAATTTCAGATCGAAATATTGTACATAACGCAATCTCATTGCAAATTAAATTTCCTATAAATATTGTTATATACATTTATTCTCTATCTTGAATATTAACCGAGATATTTGCATTTTTCAGTTTGTGTTTTGCAAATTGTACCCTTTGCCATCTTTGACAATCCTAGCTTTTCCAATATTTGAGAACTCAACCCTTTGAACTCGTTAAAGGATGAAATCGTTCCGGGGGAAGGAGGTTTTAAGAAGGGAAATGTCAAAATGCAAGTAGAAATGCAATTACCAGACTCAACTGTGAAAAGTTTGGTCAGGAAAGTAGTTAGCAATATTGGTCTGTAACTGTTTATCAAAATCCGAAATATCTCCGTTATTACGAATCGGAACGAAAATTTTTACATAATCAATCTTATTGCAAATTAAATTTGCTATAAATATTGTTATATACATTTACTCTCTATCTTGAATATTAGCCGAGATATTTGCATTTTACCAGTTTTTCAGCCTTGAAGCACAGCCCCACTCCTGCTCGTGTCACATAAACAATACTCTGTTATATAATAAACCGCATTATTCCAAGCTTAAATACCAAATATGAAATATCGCCATTTGTAAGGCCAGCAGTTTTTGTGAATAACAATATAATAACACTGAGAGGTCGGCAGAGCTGTTTGTTTACATTAAAATTGCCTTCAATATTTCTCCTTAGCATCATGTATTTATTCGCTGTAATATTGCTGCGGTGGTGTTGAGTGGTTTAGCATATGCAGATTTTATTCTATTGGACAACTTCACGATAGGGAAATATGCTATAGTTTGACGCAACGTCTGCGTGGCGGACTTTATAATACTCAAACCGCAAAAAATAAAACCGGACACTTAGATTTAGTCTTCTAATTTTGATAAATCCTTAATATAATATGTAAATTAGTCTTTTTAATTACACATAATTGGGGGTTAATCTATAGGTTATTTAAACCAAAAATTCCATCCAAAGTGAATAATTTTTATTGATTATTTACACAAAAATACAAAAAATATAAAATGAAAAATTAACACATTTAAAAGAAATAAATTATTCTTCATTTTTATTACCGTGAATGGTTAGACCTTTGGCTAGCCGAAGCGTTTCGGCAATGTAAGCGTAAGCGTGCTCCGGCCTTCCATCTAAGTTTGAAAGAGCCATTATAACGGACCGAAATGTTTAAACGTGCGACAAAACTACTTACAGTTTAGAATAGATCAACTTGACTACAAAAATAAAACATTAATTAAAGGAAAATGCATGGTTAATTAAATAAAGATGATTAAATGTGCGACAAAACTACTTACAGTTTAGAATAGATCAACTCGACGACAAAATAAAATCTAATCTGAGTTTTATCTAATTGTTTCCTAATCCAGAAGGGATTAGTTCAATGGACTTAGACTCTAAAATCTCTGTAAAAACTAGAATAGCCACATAAAGAAAATTGAAAGAAAATTAGCATTAATACGACTAAAATATCGCTAAGTTTTATTCAGGCCTCCGTTATAACCCCACTCTTTGTTTCCTAAAAACAAATAGAAAATGAAAATCGCAATTTTTCCGTTCGAACCTAAAAAATTTAATATAGCTTATAATCGTGGAAGAATTAATGCTAATTCACATATAGAGTTTTGTTAAGTTCGGTTCAATCGTTAGTGCCCGATAAAATTGTTGGCTCCCGCTTTAATTTTTTAGTGTATATCTCGTTTATACTTTGTTATACGACAAAAGTGAATATAACAAATGTTGCCGGTTTTCAACGGCCGGTTTTTTTTGCGGTTGAGTGTATTTAATATATCTAGTACTGAAAAATATTATGAAATGACACTAATTTTTATATCAACTTAAGAATGGCACCTATAAAAGGGAAATCTCTAAAGACCCCGATAAGTTTGCCTTGAGAATTGACGTTGACCTATAGGCCGAGAGAAAGAGTGAGAGACAGATGTGTTTGTTATGACGAGAGGTTGCTATGGTTATGTTATGCTATTCATTATTATACGGCCTAGCAACCTAGCTGCTCTAATACTTAATATCAAATACTGACACGCAGGGGCTGCGTAAACTAAGCAGATTTCCCAGCGTCAAGTTATACAATAGAGAAATATACATACGAGAGCCGAACAGTTACGGAAACGGCCTAACAAGCTTTTGGCGGGAACCTTGGCTCGTCCGTTACACTTAATAAAAATGCAAGTATCTCGGTTAATATTCAAGATAGAGAATAAATGTATATAACAATATTTAAAGTCAATTTAAATTGCAATAAGATTAGATTCTATAACAATTTTTATCGATCCGCGAACGCATAGTAAACGAGATATTTTTAATTTACGAAAATCCTCCCTCTAAAACCCCCTCCTACCTGGTCCGATTTCAGCCGTTGACGAACTTGATCTTTCTTTTTACATAAAACGAGCTAAATATCGAGTTTGGTGACGATAAAAAAAAAATTGCAACCGCTAAGAGCGTGTAACAGACAAATAATATATATATATATTATATATATAAAAATATATATCATATATATACAAACTAGATGAGATAGCCGGCTTTGCCTGGGAATTGATTTGAGTCTGAATGGTGCTGGTACATTATTTTTTTTTGGCAATGGCTTTACTTAGCACAAAAATTTTTGACATTATACCACCGTCCCAGTGTTTAGGGTTAATACCCGTTGTTGGCATTTGTTAATAATAAAATTAATATTTATGCTAATTGTTTTCACCCACACGAATGTCCCTAGCCCCCCCCAAATTTGTCCCATGTTTCCCGTCTCCTGTGCATTATGCATAAGATTCTCAGTTATTAAAGACAAAATATGTTAAACAATAGATCTTGAATTAATTTTTTCCCGAAGTAGAGGTACCTCATAGTATCAAATTGGAATAATTGTTGAGTCATTGTGTCAATATTTCTACGCAAAAATTATACTTGCTCCACAACACTTGTTCCTGGAGAGAAATGATATAAATACAAATATAACATCTAAATAACTAAAAGTAAACAGCTTTTGTGTTATGTGACCATGTTTGTCGGAAAAACAAATAGAACATAATGAAAATTTCTTGAATATTTATTTACAGGAGCCTTCCCCTTATAACCCCTATTCAACACATTCGTAACCTAAAAATTTTAATATAGCTTATAACTTCATGGAAGAACCTAAATGCTAATTTGACATAGCTGAGTTTTATTTTAAGTTCAGGTTTAAATTGTTAGCGCCCAATGAAATAGTTGACGTATCCTCAGCTTTAGTTTACAAAAGTGGTATATCTCGTATATAATTCTGTATAAAGTAAAAAAGGCTATATAACAAAAGGATTACTCTAAATAACAAAATAAACAACTTTGTTTATGTTCATAATTTGCCGAAAAACCAAGTAGGAAACGAAATATCAGCTACTTTTTCAATTATCTGGCTTCCCCTAAAACGATCCCCCACTTCCCTTGCCCGTCCCTTAGCAAATGTTGGTTTAGGTAGCTCTTGTTATAATGAAAGCGTTATGTGCTAATACACTAAGACCGAGTTATTTAATTTATTTCGGTTGATTCTTTTGTCGACCAAAAAAAATTGTTACTGAACATCCGCTATTGTTTTAGTCTATATACTCGTTTATAATATCGGTTTACGAAAAAAGTGTATATAACAAAACAGTAACATCTAAAATAACACAAATAAACAACTTTTATGTTATGTGCATATTTGCCGAAAAACCAATTTGGAAACGAAATATCGCTATTTTTTAATTTTCCATGGCTTCCCTTATAACCACCACTCACTGTTCGTCTCAGAGATATATTAAAATATAGTCCTAAAGGTGCCAAGTTGGGTTAGTAGTAATATACATACCGAAGTTTCATGAAAATTCAGTTTCAGGACCGTTTTATGCCGTGAAAAGGTAACAAACAAACAACATAAACAAACAAAAACAAAACAAATAAACAAACATACAAACAAACAAACAAGACACGAAAGAAACAAAATGTAGTTCATAGGGTGTCTTATTATGACATGTGAAACCCGAAGTATGAAGTTAACGTGATATTTTCGCGAAAAAAATCAATGTACACAGACAGCAGCGGTAACCAATTTTATATATATACTAGCTCAGATACCCGGCTTCGCCCGGGAATTCATTTGAGGCTAAATAGTGATGGTTTTTTTAAGCAGGCTTTACATTGCAAATTATTTTGACATTTACCCGTCCCAGTGTTTAGGATTGATACCCGTCGTTGCCGGTGATTTGCTAATAATAGAATTATTTGTTCGATAATTCTTCACAGTCTTCGCTATTTTTATATTTCCCGTCTCTTATACATGTAAATATGGTGAATTTTTATTTCAGGCCTCCCTTATAACCCCCCTCCCGTTCGAACCTAAAAATTTAATATTTAATTTAATATAACTTATAATCATGGAAGAATTAATGCTAATTGACATACCGAGTTGTTAAGTTCGGTTCAGCCGTTAGTGCCCGCTAAGGTTTTAACGTATAACTCATTTATACATAGGTATACGACAAAAGTGTATATAACAAAAGTTACTCCAAATAACAAAATAAACAACTTTTGTTATGTTTATGTTTGCGGAAAAACCAATAGGAAACGAAATATCGTTATTTTTAATTTCAGGCCTCCCTTATAACCCCCACTCCTGCCCGTCCATAGAAATGTTGGTATGGCTTATTATAATGAAGGCCTCACTGCTAATACACATACCGAGTTTTATTTAGTTCGGTTGAGCCTTTTTTGGCAAATAATATTGTTGACTCCCGCTATAATTTTTAGCGTATAACGCATTTAAACTTCGGTATACGACAAAAGTGTATATAACAAAAGTTACTCTAAATAACAAAATAAACAACTTTTGTTATGTGCATATTTGCCGAAAAACCAATAGAAAACGAAATATCCCTATTTTTAATTTCAGGCTTCCCTTATAACCCCCACTCCTGTTCGTCTCAGAGAAAATTAATATAGCCTAAAGTCTAAGTTGGGTTAGTAGTAATATACATACCAAGTTTCATAAAATTCGGTTCAGCCGTTTATGCGTGAAAAGGTAACAAACAAACAAACAAACAAACAAACAAACAAACAAACAAACAAACAAACAAACAAACAAACATACACGAAAGAAACAAAATGCAGATATGGTGTCTATGACATGTGAAACGAAAAGTTATCGTGAAATTTCGCGAAAAAAATCAATGTACAGACAGAGGTTACAATTTTATATATATATAGACTAGCTAAGGTACCCGGCGATGCCCGGGAAATCATTGCTGACTGACTAATGATAGTATTTTTATAGCAAGACTTCAATGTGTACAATTGCACTTCCCTCCACGATGTATTGTTTTTTTCAAAACAGGCAATCCTAAACTGTAACTTTCAGGATTAATAGAATAGAAATTTTAGTTTTGAAGAATAAATGAGTTCCTAACTTATCCCTCACGACTTTTTGACTCACGATTTTTGAATAATTCAAACCATAATCATGGGTAGCATTTATCACAATTAAATATCTTCTATAATGAACATATTTCCTGCCAAAAATCAAACCAAGCACATATAGTTTTTGCACGGATTTTTGGTCATCTCATGGGTAGGATCTAGAGGCCGCAATTTTTGTATTATCGTAACCAAGCTCGATATTTAATCGTTTTATGTAAAGAGGACGATCAAGTTCGTTAATGACTGACCAGTGATGAATAGGACCAGTGAAAAGTTCTAATATCTCCGTTATTATGCGTCGGATCGAACAAATGTACATAAGCAATCTTGTTGCAAATTAAATTTGCTATAAATATTGTTATATACATTTATTCTCTATCTTGAATATTAGCCGAGATATTTGCATTTTTCAGTTTTCATCCTCGAGCAAAGCCCCACTCCTGCTCGTGTCACATAAACAATACTCTGTTATATAATAAACCGCATTATTCCAAGCTTAAATACCAAATATGAAATATCGACGTTTGTAAGGCCAGCAGTTTTTGTGAATCACAATACAACCACAGATTAAGAAGTACCTTAGCAAATCTTATCTCTCTCTCTGTGTTATTGCACAGTCAGAATTAATCTCAGGGAAACCCATCTGTCAAACACACACACACAAATATACAGATGTAATTAGCAGATAAATCTTTCGTGACATCTCTGCTAATCTTATAGCACACATTCTAGATTTGTAGGAACTCAAAATTATACAAATTTTTTTTTAAAAAAAAGATTTCGCAGCGTCAAGTTATACAATAGAGAAATATACATACTGCTAACAAATTCGTAAATGCTGAGTAAATGTACAATACAAGGCTGAATTGTAAACAAACAGGCAAGCCAACCTCGTAGTGCTGCATAGATAGACCGGAAAGACAAACAATTAATGAAATATATTTGAATATAACATATTAATTTTATTGAGAACAATTTACTAAAGCTAGTGCTGTAATTTGTAATGAACCAGAATCAGTTTTATCCCAATCACTCATTTTTTAGAAATCCAAAAACAAAAGCAGGGGGTGGGTCAACAGAACGTATTTGCATATATCTCGCAAAGTAAATGTTCAATGAAAACAATATTTGGTATTTAGGCTTCAATTAAAATCTTTTATTGGAGCATTATTTATGTAACACTAGTAGAAGTGGGGGTTTACTGAAAAATGCAAATATCTCGGTTAATATTCAAGATACAGAATAAATGTATAGAACAATATTTATAGTAAATTTAATTTACAATTAGATTAATTCTATACAATTTTTCGATCCGACGAATAGTAACGGACATATTTCGAATTTTCAATATTCTCCCCTCTAAACCCCCCCCCTCCCCCTTGTCCGATTTCAGCTGTTAACTTACTTGATTTTTATTTTTACATAAAACGACTAAATATCGAGTTTCGTAACGATTAAACAATAATTGAGACCACTAGAGCTGTAACAGACAAATATATATATATATAAATACTGTTTTTGAACGGACCTCAATTTTCGACATCTACTAAGTAGGATCGATGGACATTTGAAGAAAAAATGTCGAAAATTCCGTCATGAGTACAATCTCAATAGCTGATTTCCCTTAGGGCAAATATGCTAAAACATATGATATCTTTATGGGGATACTATGAAATGGAGCCGACTCCTGCCGACCACACACGTGCATACAAATACAAATATCTCGGTTAATATTCAAGATAGAGAATAAATGCATATAACAATATTTATAGGAAATTTAATTTGCAATAAGATTTATTCTATACAATTTTTCGATCCGACGCATAATAACGGAGATATTTCGAATTTTTGAAAATCCTCCCACTGAACCCCCCCTCTCCAACT
>JADPXZ010000007.1:3575000-3582500 GCA_019009955.1 Riptortus pedestris
GTTTTCCCAGGAATACAGATAGTTAGTAATAACCTAACATTTAATCCTGAACAGATCGCAGCTATAAATCATAAAGATAAGCACAACTTGTATCTGCGTTAGAATTTTTAATTCGAAACACATTTATCCTAGACTGTCGACTAACGTACTCATGACTCCTAGATAAACTCTAGATACATTTCTTCAAATGTCCATCGATACTACCTAGAAGATGAGCTAAAGTAAAATAGTATAGGTCTGAGTTACTAACCTTGTGCAACACCTTAAACTAACAAAAACGCTAATATCTCGGTTAATATTTACGATAGAGAAAAAGTGCATATAACAACAATTGTAGAGCATCAATAGTTCAACAAGATTGGTTCTATAACATTTTACTCTCAGACTCATAATAACGGAGATATTTGGAACCTTTTGTTGCGATAGTTAAAATAGATTAGGTCTGAGATGCTAACCTTTGCAAAACTTTTAATTGGAAAAAAAGCTAATATCTCGGTTAATATTTACGATAGAGAAAAAGTGCATATAACAACAATTGTAGAGCATCAATAGTTCAACAAGATTGGTTCTATAACATTTTACTCTCAGACTCATAATAACGGAGATATTTGAAACTTTTGTTGTCAATAGTTAAAATATGTTAGGTCAGAGATATAACCTTGTGCAACACTTTATTAAAGAAAAACGCTAATATCTCGGTTAATATTTACGATAGAGAAAAAGTGCATATAACAACAATTGTAGAGCATTAATAGTTCAACAAGATTGGTTCTATAACATTTTACTCTCAGGCTCATAATAACGGAGATATTTGGAATTTTTCAATTCTAAGCCTTGTTGTAGTGAAAGGGTTAAATATCGAGTATGGTATAGATCAAATAAACATTTTCTTGTCAACAATGTAAAATCATGAGCTTGCTGTTTGCTGATTTTATAGTTCCGGGTTGGTCGGACATAATAGTTCTTCTGGACAGGAACCGGTCTTTCGAAAGACACCCTTTGGTGACCTTTCGGGTCAGGGAATTTACAACTTTGTATTAGGGGGAAGCTGCCCTACTTCCTGTTGGTGTTACAATTTGGTTAGGCTAATCTACCCCAAGGTTTCTACCCCCGTCGGATCATCCCCTCAGCCGTTACACTTCCCGAAGGTCAGGAGTCCTGGCTACCTGCTTCCTGTTTGGAAGGCGAGTAGTTCCGGGTCGCCCAATATACTGGATCACTGCGGGAAATGTCCAGGAAACCTGTTTCCGCTAACGGGTGACCTTTTAGGTCACGCGAGTTACAAACTAACTTAACCCCTCGTCCCTTTTGGGACTTCCCCTACTTCCTCATGAGAATTAGCTTGTAGTTTCATTTCCCTTGATGGGAACTGGGCGTTTCCGGGTTGCCAGGCAATCCGGATCATCTTCTGAACCTTTACACTTCCCCTAAGGTTCAAGACTTGACCTCCAAAGGACTAGTCAAATCTTGTCTTGGACTATATCTACCTGCTTCCTGTTTGGAAGGTTTATAGTTCCGGGTCACCCAACTTACTAGATCAGTTCAAGAATTGTTTAGAAGGACACCTTCCATTTGATTTCTCTTCATTCTTTCTGGGAGTAATGGAGACTTCAGTGAGTTATCTTCAGCTATCTATATATTTGTCTGTTACCGCTCTGGCGGTCGTAATTTTTGTTTAATCGTTACCAAACTCCATATTTAATCGTTTTATGTAAAAAGGAAGATCAAGTTGGTTAACGGCTGAAATCGGACCAGTGGGAGGGGGGTTTAGAGGGGAGTTCATCCTTGAGTAAAGTATATTCTCTGTCTCTCTCTCTCTCTCTCTCTCTCTCTCTCTCTCTCTCTCTCTCTCTCTCTCTCTCTCTCTCTCTCTCTCTCTCTCTCTCTCTCTCTCTCTCCTCTCTCTCTCTCTCTCTCTCTCTCTCCTCTCTCTAACTCTCTCTCTCTCTCGTCTCTCTCTCTCTCTCTCTCTCTCCGCTCTCTCTCTCCTCTCTAATCTATCTATCTATCTCTCTCTCTCCTACTCTCTCTCTCTCTCTCTCATCTCTGTCTCTGTCTTCTCTTCTCTCTCTCTGTATCGTCTCTCTCTCTCTCTCTGTCTCTCTCTCCTCTCTCTGTCTCTCTCTCACTCTCTACGTCGTCTGTCTCTCTCTCTCTCTCTCTCTCTCTCTCTCTCTCTCTCTCCCCTCTCTCTCCCCCACCTCTCTCTCTCCGCTCTCTGTCTCTCTCTTTTCTCCTGTCTCTCTCCCCCACATCTCTCTCTCTCTCTCGTCTCTCTCTCTCTGACTAGTACTATCTGTCTCTCTCTCTCTCTCTCTCTCTCTCTCTCTCTCTCTCTCTCTCTCTCTCCCCCCCCCTCCTCTCCCCCCCTCCTCTCTCCCCCCCCCTCTCTCTCCCCCCTCTCTCTCTCACTCTTCCTTTCCCTCTTTCTTCACAATCCTACAACTTCTAGCACCATGCGATTTCTACCAAATTTCCCTAACATCATTTCTTTTTCTCTCCAGGAGGAGCTTTACTGCGGCGGCTGCCAGGGGTTCCGGACCCGACGGCACAGCTGCAGCCCCAGCAAGCTGACGGAGAACAACAACATCGAAGGCTATCGGAGTTCCGAGATGGGAGGAGAACACACCTCCAAGAACGAGTTCCTGGCTTGCCTGGATCTCAAGAAGTCGCCCGAGAACAGGGAACAGGACGAGGAACAAGACTGCTTCATACAGGAATACAGGAGGATGAAGCTCAAGGGGGAGTTCCCTTGCAGGCTTTGCAGGTAATGGAACTAACAAGTATTTGTTGGGTACAAAGTAGAACTAAGTATAAGTAACTTGAGAAGTCATTGTTGCAACTTGTGATCTTGGTCCAGAAGCACGAGAAAATGAATCTCAAAGAAGAGTCCCTTTGCAGACTGTGCAGGTAATGTAACCAAGGTCTTTTGCAACAAGTATTTGTTGGATGCAAAGTAGAACTAAGTATAAGTAACTTGAGAAGTCATTGTTGCAACTTGTGATCTTGGTCCAGAAGCACGAGAAAATGAATCTCAAAGAAGAGTCCCTTTGCAGACTGTGCAGGTAATGTAACCAAGGTCTTTTGCAACAAGTATTTGTTGGATGCAAAGTAGAACTAAGTATAAGTAACTTGAGAAGTAATCATTTGTTGCAACTTATGTTGATCTTGGTCCAGAAGCACTTTCGAGAAATACTGAATCTCCAATAGAAGAGTCCCTTTGCAACTGTGCAGGTAATGGTAACCAAGGTCTTTGCAACCAGTATTTGTTGGATGAAAGTAGAAAACTAAGTATAAGTAACATGAGAAAGTCATTGTTGCAACTTAGTGATCTTTGGTCCAGAGAGCTACGAGAAAATATGAATCTCAAAGAAGGTCCCTTTGCTAGAAGTGTGTCCACTGTAGTAATGTATCCAAGGTCTATTGCAACAAGTACTCTATAGGCATCCACTGGAAAACTAAGTATAAGCTAACATTTGCATACAAGTACTCTATGGTTATCCAATGTATAACTAAGAAAAAGCAACATTTGCAAACAAGTACTTCTATGGCTGCCAATGTTAGAAACTGAGTATACAGCAACTTTTGCAACAAGTACACTATGGCTCCAATGAATAACTAAGTATAAGCAAACTTTTGCTACAAGTAACTCTATGTCTTCCAATAATAACTAAGTATAACAAGCAACATTTTGCAACAAGTACTCTATGGCACCAATGTAGAAACAAGTATAATAGCAACTTTTGCAACAAGTACTAGCAATTTCTCCAATGAAGCAAACTAAGTAATAAGCAACTTTTGCAACAAGTACACCAAGTCTCCAATGTAGAACTAAGTAATAGCAACATTTGCAACAAGTACTTCTATGTCTTCCAATGTAGAACTAAGTAATAATACAACTTTGGGCAACAAGTCTTCATATGGCTCCATTTTGTAGTCAACAAGTACTCTTTTCCAATGTAGAACTAATATAATAAGGAACTTTTGCGAAACAAGTTACTCATACTTATGCAACAAAGTACTAGAGAATAAGAGCAACTTTTTGAATCTTCAACTAAGGCTCCAATGTAGAACTAAGTATAAGTGAACTTGTGCAACAAGTACATCTATGGCATACTAAATGTAGAACTAAATGTATATAAAGCAACTTTTGCAACAAGACCTCTATGGCCTATGCTCTATGGGCTAAGTACTACTTTACTACTAAGGCTCCAATGTAGGAACTATGTAAAAGCAAACTATTATGCAACAAGTACTCTATGGCTCCATGTAGAACTAATGTATAAGCTTTTGCAACAAGTAATCTATGGCTCCAATGTAGAACTAAGTATAAGCAACTTTTGCAACAAGTACTCTATGGCTCCAATGTAGAACTAAGTATAAGCAACTTTTGCAACAAGTACTCTATGGCTCCAATGTAGAACTAAGTATAAGCAACTTTTGCAACAAGTACTCTATGGCTCCAATGTAGAACTAAGTATAAGCAACTTTTGCAACAAGTACTCTATGGCTCCAATGTAGAACTAATTATAAGGAACTTTTGCAACAAGTACTTTATGGCTCCAATGTTAGAATACTAAGGTATAAGCAAACTTTTGCAACAAGTACTCTATGTCTCCAATGTAGAACTAAGGGTATAAGCAACTTTTGCAACAAGTACTCCTATGTCTCCAATGTAGAACTAAGTATAAGCAACTTTTGCAACAAGTACTCTATGTCTCCAATGTAGAACTAAGTATAAGCAACTTTTGCAACCAAGTACTCTTTGGCTCCAATGTAGAAACTAAGTATAAGCAACAAATCTTTTGCAACAAGTACTCCGTTAGGGCTCCAATGTAGAACTAAGTATAAGCAACTTTTGCAACAAGTTACTCTATGGCTCCAATGTAGTACTAAGTATCAGCAACTTTTGCTAACAAGTACTCTATGGCTCCAATGTAGAACTAAGGTTTAAGCAACTTTTGCAAACAAGTACTCTATGGCTTCCAATGTAGAAACTAAGTTTAAGGAGAACTTTTGCAACAAGTACTTTATGGCTCCAATGTAGAACTGAGTATAAGCAACTTTTGCAACAAGTACTCTATGGCTCCAATGTAGAACTAAGTATAAGGAACTTTTGCAACAAGTACTCTATGGCTCCAATGTAGAACTAAGTATAAGCAACTTTGGCAACAAAGTACTCTATGGCTCCAATCTCAGTTATCATAATACCTTTGCGACTCCAATGGTTAGAACTAAGTATAAGGAACTTTTGCAACAAGTACTTTATGGCTTCCAATGTAGAACTAGTGTAATAAGCAACTTTTGCAACAAGTTACTCTATGGCTCCAATGTAGAACTAAGTATAAGGAAACTTTTGCAACAAGTACTCTATGGCTCCAATGTAGAAAACTAAGTATAAGCAACTCTTTGCAACAAGTACTCTATGGCTCCATTGTAGAAACTAATTATAAGGGAACTTTTGCTCTATGGTTCACAATGTAGAACTAAGTATAAGCATCTTGTGCAATCAAGTACTCTATGGCTCCAATGTAGAACTGAGGTAATAAAGCAACTTTTGCAACAAGTACTCTATGGCTCCATTGTAAGAAAAACTAAGTATAAGCCAACTTTTGCAACAAGATACTCTATGGCTCCAATGTAGAACTAAGTATAAAGCAAACTTTTTGCAACAAGTACTCTATGGCTCCAATGTTAGAACTAAGTATAATAGCAATCTTTTGCAACAAGTACTCTATGGCTCCAATGTAGTAACTAAGTATAAGCAACTTTTGCAACAAGATACTCTAATGTCTCCAATGTAGAAAACTAATTATAAGCAACTTTTGCAACAAGTACTCTATGTCTTCTCCAATGTAGAACTAAGTTATAAGGCAACTTTTGGCAACAAGTACTATATGGCTCCAATGTAGAACTAAGTCATAAGCAGACTTTTGCAACAAGTACTCTATGGGCCTCCAATGTAGAACTATGTATTAAGCAACTTTTTGCAAACAAGTACTCTATGGCTCCAAGTTAGAAGCAAGTATAAAGCAACTTTTGCAAACAAGTACTCTATGGCTTCCAATGTAGATACTAAGTATAAGCAACTTTTGCCAACAAGTACTCTATGGCTTCCAATGTAGAAACTAATTTATAAGCAACTTTTGCCCAACAAGTACTCTATGGCCTCCAATGTAGAACTAATTATAAGCAACTTTTGCAACAAGAGTACTCTTTGGCCACCAATTGTAGAACTGATTATAAGGTCAAACTTTTGCAACAAAGTACTCTATGGCTCCAATGTAGAAACTAAGTATAAGCCATACTTTTGCACAACAAGTTACTCTATGGGCTCCAATGTAGAACTAATTATAAGCAACTTTTGGCCCAACAAGTACTCTATGGCTCCAATTGTAGAACTGAGTATAAGGCAACTTTTGCAAACAAAAGTAACTTTATGGCTCCAAATGTAGAACTGAGTATAGGCAAACTTTTGCAACAAGTACTCTATGGCTCCCATGTAATAACTAAGTATAAGATAACCTTTTGCATATCAAGTACTCTATGGCTCCAATGTAGAAACTAAGTATAAGCAACTTTTGCAACAAGTACCTCTATGGCTCCAATGTAGAACTGAGTAATAAGCACAACAAGTACTTTATGGCTCCAATGTAGAACTAATTATAAGCAACTTTTGCAACAAGTACTCTATGGCTCCAATGTAGAACTAAGTATAAGCAACTTTTGCAACAAGTACTCTATGGCTCCAATGTAGAACTAAGTATAAGCAACTTTTGCAACAAGTACTCTATGGCTCCAATGTAGAACTAAGTGGAACCAAAGTGTTTTGCAAGATTAAAATCGCCTAAAAGATTTCTCATTAGCATCATGTATTTATTCGCTGTAATATTGCTGCGGTGGTGTTGAGTGTTTAGCAGGATGTAGATTTATCTATTGGAGAACTTCACGCTGGGAAATATGCTTAGTTTGACGCAGCCCCTGCGTCAGGGACTTTCGTTTTTCTATACTGCCATTAGATAGTAACCCTACGTCTTTTTATTCTGAACTGTCAATATAAAATTAAGTTTGAACATTTTGGCAATGAGAGTGGATAGCAATATTGGTCTGTAACTATTCAGGGAAATAGAAAATCGTAAGTATCTACGTTATTATACGTCGGATCGAAAAATAGTATAAAACCAATCTTATTGCAAATTAAATTTCCTATAAATATTGTTATATACATTTTTTCTCTATCTTGAATATTAGCCGAGATATTTGCATTTTTTGGGAAGGAAAGTGGATAGCGATATTGGCCTGTAACTATCCTTTGATTTTGATAACGACAAAGCTCTCTGTAAAACTTTCTTACAATTCCATCTATTCAGGTTTCTTGCGAGAAAATTATTCCGAAGCTCAAAATCTTAAATTGAGAAATGCTTTGGATCAAGAGCTCCCAAGTAAGTTAATTTTCATGAACTGCGAGAATTTTTTTTAAGAATACGAATAAAGATGCCT
>JADPXZ010000007.1:3587500-3680000 GCA_019009955.1 Riptortus pedestris
CTAAAGTAGAATTTACAACTCTCGTCAAATTACCAGACTCGCTTCGCTCGTGTGGCTAAACGTTTCACTCGAGTTGTAAAATGATCTACTTTCGTCACTTGGATAATAAATAACTAAATCAAGCTCGTTAAAGGATGACATTGGTCCGGGGGAAGGAGGTTTTAAGAAGGGAAATGTCAAAATGCAAGTAGAAATGCAATTACCAGACTCAACTGTGAAAAGTTTGGTCGGGAAAGTTTTTGTCTCAGAAATGTTTGTTTTATCTATAACATACTCGAGATTTAACCTTTTCATGCGCCCCTGAAGTAGTAATCGGGCTAGGAACAGTAGAGGGTCAACGAAAATTCCAAATATCTCCGTTATTACGAGTCTGAAAGTAAAATGTTATAGAACCAATCTTGTTGAACTATTGATGCTCTACAATTGTTGTTATATGCACTTTTTCTCTATCGTAAATATTAACCGAGATATTAGCGTTTTTCTTTAAAAAATAGTTATTATCTCAGACCTGATGTATTTAATTTAGCTATTCGTAACAAAAATTCCAAATATCTCCGTTATTATGAGCCTGAGAGTAAAATGTTATAGAACCAATCTTGTTGAACTATTGATGCTCTACAATTGTTGTTATATGCACTTTTACTTTATCATAAATATTAACCGAGATATTTGCATTTTTCTTTTAAAAGTGTTGTACAAGGTTAACATCTCAGTCCTTAAGCTATTCGTAACAAAATTTCCCAATATCTCCGTTATTATGAGTCGGAGAGAAAAATGTTATAGAACCAATTTTGTAGTACGTTAAAAGTTCTGTAAATTATGTTTTGTGTGTTTTTTGTGTATTTTGATTATTGAGCGAGTTATTTGTCTTTTTAGTTTTGTGTCTTCAGTTAACCCCCACTTTTTTTTGTTTTCAGGACGGAGAGGCCGTTCGGATGCGATTTCTGCACGGCTCGCTTCACCCTCAGATCCAACATGGAGCGACACGTCAAACAGCAGCACCCTGAGTTCTACTCGGCGCGGAAAAGGAGAGCGCGAGACGACGAGGAGGCGACTGGCGGAGGCGCGGGCCGCGGGCCCGGACCCACCGGGAGGAGACGCGAGGAAGACCTCAGGGATCTCGCGACCGTCTCGCGTCTTCTGGACAACGCCCGCGGCACTTTCCAGCAATATTTCGGCGATAGAAACGAAGTCTCTGACGAGGAGGGGCTAGTCGCTTCGGCCAGTGACAACAGCAGCGATGACAAGTAAGTGACATACTAATTCCCATGTTTCTTCTTAAAGTAAATGTCCGCCAGACAGGGGCTGCGTAAACTAAGCAGATTTCCCAGCGTCAAGTTATACAATAGAGAAATATACATACTGCTAACACAACACCACCGTGATTAAATACAAACGCTAATGAGGAATCTTTCAGTTAATTAATTCCCAACTGAAACGGCTTCTGAATTGTAAGAATAATTTAATAACTCAAATTTTAGTAGTCGAAGAACTAAAGAAGGGGGGCGGATGAACAGAACGTATTTGCATAAATCTCAAGTTAGAAGAAGCTTCCACCTGAGTCGAGGAGTTACGGCCGACCTAATCCGAACTATACCCGACCACAGACTACATAAAAATGCAAATATCTCGGTTAATATTCAAGATAGAGAATAAATGTATATAACAATATTTATAGCAAATTTAATTTGCAATGAGATTGGTTATGTACAATATTTCGATCCGGTGCACAATAACGGAGATACTTTGAATTTTCGAAAATGCCCCCCTCTAAACCCCCCTCCCACTTGTCCGATTTCAGCCATTAACGAACTTGATCTGTCTTTTTACATAAAACGGTTAAATATCAAGTTTCGTAACGATCAAACAAAAATTGCGACCGCTAGAGCGGTAACAGACAAATATATATATATATATATATATATATATATATATATATATATATATATATAATTTTGAGCTCATTTTCGTCATCTCCTGACTAGGATCGATGGACATTTGAAGAAATTACGACCTCAATAGCTGATTTCCCTCGAGGGAAATCTGCTAAAACTATTGTGTACCCCAGAAACTTTGCACTCTGCATAAAATCTAGGTTTTTGTGCATATTTCCATGAGAATTGTTTTATGTAAAACTAAAGATCAAGTTCGTTAACGGCTGAAATCGGACCAGTTGGAGGGGGGTTTAGAGGGAAAAAACTTCGAAAATTCAAAATATTTCCGTTAATATACGCGATATCGAGAAATTGTATAGAAGCAATCTTATTGCAAATTAAATTTACTATAAATATCGTTATATACGTTTATTCTCTATCTTGAATATTAACCGAGATAACGGACGAGTGAGTTTCCCGCCAAAAGCTAGTTGGGCCGTTTCCGTAACTGTTCGGCTCTCGTATGTATATTTCTCTATTGTATAACTTGACGCTGGGAAATCTGCTTAGTTTACGCAGCCCCTGCCTGGCGGACTTTTTATATATCAAGATTTTATTTTCGGATTATGTTATCACCCAGCAGCAGCATGTTATCACCCATTAATTTTGAAGTGAAAACTTCTTTAGGCACGTTGTGCAGCCCGTAAGGAAGCATTTGCGGGAGAGGAAAAAAGTATGAAATCGCGACACCGCCACCGCCACCGCTAGTACTCAACTCAAAGCTAAAGGAGCTTCTTTTCTTCATAACTCCTGAACCAAATTAGCTAGAGTTTTCGTTCGCATACCATTTTAAAGAGGACAAAACCAGCATCATTTCATTCACAGATACTATATATCTACTGTTTTTACTTTCATATATATTTTAATCCGAAGTTTAAATAAATTCGAATATTTAAATAAATAAATTCGAATATTTAAATAAATTCCGATATTTAAATAAATTCGAATCAAAACTGTTTGTATCCTACTTTAGCTACCATATACCGATTGTATCAGTTTTAGAAATTGGTGATGATGCTGGCAGTGATGATGGTGCAAGAGTTGTTGAAATTATGGATAGAAATTGATTTTTCTGACTGTACTTAACTTATTTTTGTAAAGCATTTGTAATAATTCTGAAATGTAATTTTTTTCTTTTATGTAAAACAACTGAAATAATTACGTATAGTATTTTATATTGATAAATAAAACAATTCGTGGTACATTATTCTTTTTTATCACTATTATTTTTGTCATTTCATTTTTTCATGTAAAATAGAACATAACTGTTACTTATTGATAAATAACTTAAAATATTTTTAAAATAAGACTTCGTAAAAAAAAATTTCTCAGCAATGCCAAAATTGAGCGATCAAAGCTAAAGGAGTTTTCACTTCTACCGGCAGTCCCCTGACTGCTTTTTGTTGTTTTTTTTTTTTATTAACTACGAGTATATACATTAATTTGGAGTAATTTTTACGACTTGGTTTGCATGATAAAGGGTGTAAATCGCTATAATTTTGAGTCACCAAACAAATAAATAAAGATTGAATGTTTAAAATTTTGTCTAGACTAAAGATACTTTTATGTTTCTTTTCAGGTCGGAACCGGAAACAAAAAAGAAGTCGGCTTACTCTCTGGCGCCGAACCGGGTTTCCTGTCCTTACTGCTTCCGGAAGTTCCCTTGGAGCAGTTCCCTCCGCCGGCATATCCTCACTCACACGGGGCAGAAACCGTTCAAGTGTCCGCACTGTCCTCTGCTATTCACTACCAAGAGCAACTGTGACCGGCATTTGCTGAGGAAGCACGGCCAAGGGGATAGGGCCAAGAGGTTGAAGGTGGACTATGAACAGGACCATGTCATCGAAGGTAAGAGCTAGGGTTGATGAGTTGGTGGTTAGAAGTTGCTAGAGGCATAGGACTGAGGAAGGTTGCAGAAGTAGCTAGAAGGATTATGGAGGTGACCTTAATTTCCTTGGGCAGGCTAAGAAGTAGTTGGTTAGGACTGGTTAAGAAGACGTCGCACACTGGAGCGATCCTTCAGTAATGTTGGACATTGGGGGAAAAAATAAAAGTTTTAATCTGGTATTTTGATTGTATTGTTAGTACCACATAAACCCTTTTCAATTGAGCAGATTGATTTTTAGCCATATTATTGCAATGGTTTTTACATAATGCCTGGTTATAATTGCTATGTAAAAAAAAACCTTGGCTTATTAAATTCGTCGTGAACTCTTATTTCATTTTGTAAATTATTGTTGCTTCTAGTACACATTAAGAGTATTTTAACAAATCAAAAACTGGAACAAAAGGTTTTTAAAATTCCTCTTTTTTTTTTTTCTTTTTTTTTTACATTGAGTTGAAAATAATTTTATTTAATTGAATTCGCAAATCGCTTGTATTTGCTTGAAAAAATACCACTTGGCACTCTTTTAGGAGTATATTGTCTTATTTATAACGTCGTCAGATCTTGCCTGAACTTGCCTATTCATTAAATATTTTACTTTTAGTGTTAACACTTTCGGTGCGGAAGACGTATTATACCTCCCGCGGACCTTTCCCAACTACGTACGGTGAATCACATTTAAGGCCAACACCTAACAACGATAGCGATCGCTTAGAAACAATATCTTCGGAAGTAAAAGAGCTTCTAATTGAAAAATAAAAAACATTTGAAATTTTAGAAATGTGAGATATTTTTCCAGCTTACAAATTCTCATTATTAAATTAATTACATCGATTTTTTTTTATTTAAATTTTTATTCTTGATATATTTGTGTTTACAATTATAGTATTGCGTTTGTGAACTTCAATTTATTAAAAAAATAAAAATTTATAAAACATATGTTGATATTATGTGTCTACAAATCACAATTCTCTACTTAGTAAGCGATACATAATCTGTATGTACACATTTAAAATTCATCCTGCAGTTATATCGCATCTGGCAAAATTGCTTAAAAAATTGCTGATCAGGTAGTTCGATGTGCTTTAAAATGAGACCAGAATCAATATTTTAGGAGCAGTAGAAACGGAGATATTAATGAATGTCCTGCTTACCCTATCACTCGCTCCAGAGTGCGAAGGTTAAGAAGGACTTGCTAGATTTGCTAGTGGCATAGGACTAGGGAAAGTTGGAAAAGTAGCTAAAAGTATCATGGAGATGACCTCAAGTATAGGCACTGCTTTGGGAAGGCTAGGAAGACGTTGGTTAGTTCTGGTTAAGAAGACGTTGGTTAGAGCTTGATAAGAAGGCGTTGGTTAGGAGTGGTTAAGATGGACTTATGTTGCTAGAGGTATCATTCTGATGATCTAAAATATAACCACTGTTTTGGATAGGTCATGAAATAGTTGGTTAGATCTAGATAAGAAGGCGTTGGTTAGAACGTAATAAGACAACGTTGGTTAGGACTTGATAAGAAGGTGATGGTTAGAACTAATTAAGAAGGCGATGAATAGGACTGGTTAAGCAGGACTTAAGTTGCTAGAGGCATCATTCTGATGATCTAAAATATAGGCATGATTTGGGCAGGATAAGAAGTAGTTGGTTAGTACTGGTTAAGACGACGTTGGTTAGAACTATATAAGAAGTAGTTGGTTAGTACTGGTTAAGAAGGTGCTGGTTAGGTGTGGTTAAGCAGGACTTAAGTGGCTAAATGTATAGGACTAGGGAAAGTTGCAGAAGTAGCTAGAAGAATCATGGAGGTGATCTTACGTATAGGCATTATTTGATAGGAAGGATAAATAGTAGTTGGTTAGAACTGGTTAAGAAGGCGTTGGTTAGATCTTGATAAGAAGGTTAGGAGTGGTTAAGAAGGTGCTGGTTAGGAGTGGTTAAGAAGGTGCTGGTTAGGAGTGGTTAAGAAGGTGCTGGTTAGGAGTGGTTAAGAAGGTGCTGGTTAGGAGTGGTTAAGAAGGTGCTGGTTAGGAGTGGTTAAGAAGGTGCTGGTTAGGAGTGGTTAAGAAGGCGCTGGTTAGGAGTGGTTAAGAAGGTGCTGGTTAGGAGTGGTTAAGAAGATGCTGGTTAGGAATGGTTAAGAAGGCGCTGGTTAGGAGTTGTTAAGAAGGTGCTGGTTAGGAGTGGGTTAGGAGTGGTTAAGAAGGAGCTGGTTTAGGAGTGGTTTAAGAAGATGCTGGTTAGGAGTGGTTAAGAAGGCGCTGGTTAGGAGTGGTTAAGAAGGCGCTGGTTAGGAGTGGTTAAGAAGGTGCTGGTTAGGAGTGGTTAAGAAGGTGCTGGTTAGGAGTGGTTAAGAAGGCGCTGGTTAGGAGTGGTTAAGAAGGTGCTGGTTAGGAGTGGTTAAGAAGGTGCTGGTTAGGAGTGGTTAAGAAGGTGCTGGTTAGGAGTGGTTAAGAAGGTGCTGGTTAGGAATGGTTAAGAAGGCGCTGGTTAGGAGTAGTTAAGAAGGCACTGGTTAGTAGTGGGTTAGGAGTGGTTAAGAAGGCGCTGGTTAGAAGTGGGTTAGGAGTGGTTAAGAAGGCGCTGGTTAGGTGTGGTTAAAAAGACTTTGGTGAGCACTGGAAAATCCTTTTGAAACTAGCTCTATCCTATGTCTTTCAAGGCTCTGCTAACCAGTGCCTTCTAACTCGTCCTAACCAGTGGTTCATAACCACGCCTAACCAGTGCCTTCTTAACAATTCCCAACCATTGCCTACTTTACCAGTCCTAACCAATGCCTTCTAACTCATCCTAACCACTGCCTTCATAACCATTCCTAACCAGTGCCTTCTTAACAATTCCCAACCATTGCCTTCTTTACCAGTCCTAACCAATGCCTTCTAACTCATCCTAACCAGTGGTTCATAACCAGTCCTAAACAGTGCCTTCTAACTCGTCCTAACCAGTGGTACATAACCACGCCTAACCACTGCCTTCATAACCATTCCTAACCAGTGCCTTCTTAACAATTCCCAACCATTGCCTACTTAACCAGTCCCTAACCAGTGCCTTCTTAACCATTCCCAACCATTGCTTTCTTAACCAGTCCTAACCAGTGACTTCTTAACCATTCCCAACCATTGCCCTTTTAACCAGTCCTGACCATTGCCTTCTTAACCAGTCCTAACCAGTGCCTTCTTAACTATTCCCAACCATTGCCTTCTCAACCAGTCCTGACCATTGCCTTCTTAACCAGTCCTAACCATTGCTTCATAACTACGCGTAACCATTGCCTTCTTAACCAGCCCTAGCCATTACCTTCTTAACCAGCCCTAACCATTGCCTACTTAACCAGTCCCAACCAGTGCCTTCTTAACTTGTTCTAACCATTGCCTTCTTAACCAGTCCTGACCATTGCCTGTTTAACCAGTGCTTCATAACTACTCGTAACCATTGCCTTCTTAACCAGCCCTAACCATTGCCTTCTTAACAAGTCCTAACCAGTGCTTCATAACTACGCGTAACCATTACCTTCTTAACCAGCCCTAACCATGCCTTCTTAACCTGTCCTAACCAGTGCCTACTATACCTATCCTGACCAATGCTTCATCCCTACGCGTAACCATTGCCTTCTTAACCAGCCCTAACCATTGCCGTCCTAACCAGTGCCTACTATACCCATCCTTACCAATGCTTCATAACCACGCCTAACCATTGCCTTCTTAACCAGCCCTAACCATTGCCGTCCTAACCAGTGCCTACTATACCCATCCTGACCAATGCTTCATAACCACGCCTAACCAATACCTTCTTAACCAGTGTTTTTCTAACCATTCCCGACCATCTCATTCCTGACCATTACTAACCAACTTCTTCTCATCCCCGAACTCTACCTAATCCAATTTCCTGTTGCAGGTACCGAGATGCCATTCAAGTGCCATCTCTGCGACGGTTCCTTCTCCGAGCGCCAGGAGACCCTGGGCCACCTCAAGGACAAACACCTCCCAGAGTACGAAGCCCTAGTTTCCAAAGGTGCTCTCGACTCGAGCTGTGAAGACGAAGAGGATGACACCAAACAACGGGCAGACTACGCCAACAGGAAGGTTAGTTATTGCTGAGAGACCAAATTTGGAAGTATACGCTGACTTTTCATCGCCAAACTTCAATCGCGAACAAAACTTTCGAAGCTCAGGATCCTTGCACTTTTAGCATATCTCCCTTAAGGGGAATCAGCTATTGAGGTCGTACTCATGACGCGAAAAATTTCGTCAAGTGTCCATCGATCTTACCCAGAAGATGAGATGAAAAAAGTCTGCGTAAACTAAGCAGATTTCCCACGTGAAGTTTAGTAATAGATAAATATACATACTGCTAACACAACAGCACCTTGATTTAATACAAAAGGAAATAAGAAATGTTTCATCCAATTTCATTAACCTGCCGACAGGAAGCGTTAGATTAGAAATGTAAACAAATTTCCACGTGAAGTTTTACAATAGAGAAATCTGCCCAATAACAGCTGTAGTAGTAAGAAACCTCTAAACCTATTCACGAGGGACAAATAGTTACAAAAACGGCCGCCAGAGCTGACGGCAGAAAGTCGGAACATAGCCACTGCTGCCGAGCACATGTAGAATACAAATGCAAATATCTTAATTAATATTCAAGATACAGAATAAATGTATAAAACAATATTTATAGGACATTTAATTTGCAATAAGATTGATTCTGTAATATTTTTCGATCCGACTTATAGTAAAGGAGATATTTCGAATTTTCGAAAATCCTCCCTCTAAACCCCCCCTCCCACTGGTCCGATTTCAGCCGTTAACGAACTTGATCTTTCTTTTTACATAAAACGACTAAATATCGAGTTTGGTAACGATCAAACAATAATTGCGACCGCTAGAGCGGTAACAGACAAATATATATATATATATATATATATATATATATATATATATATATATAATAGTTTTGAACGGACCTCATTTTCGTCATGTCCTGGGTAGGATCGATGGACATTTGAAGAAAAATTTCGAAAATCGCGTCATGAGCACAACCTCAATAGCTGATTTCCCTTATGGGAAATCTGCTAAAAATGAGCTCCGCTCACAATTATTTGTCTGTTACCGCTCTAGCGGTCGCAATTTTTGTTTGATCGTTACCAAACTCGATATTTAGTCGTTTTATGTAAAAAGACAGGTCGAGTTCGTTAATGGCTGAAATCGGACCAGTGGGAGGGGGGGATTTTTGAAAATTCGAAATATCTCCGTTACTATACGTCGGATCAAACAATTGTATAGAACCAATCTTATTGCCCATTAAATTTCCTATAAATATTGTTATATACATTTATTCTCTATCTTGAATATTAACCGAGATATTTGCATTTGTATTCTGATTGTGGTCACCAGTAGGCTATGTTCGGACTTTCCTCCAAGAGCTCTGGCGGCCGTTTCCGTAACTATTCGTCCCTCGTGAATAGGTTTAGAGGTTAGGTTACTGTTTTTTGGGGCTAGAAACTACTGGGTTGTTACGCCCTAAATAATGTTTTAGGTTTAGAGGTTTCTTACTACTACAGTTGTTATTAGGCAGATTTCTCTATTGTATAACTTGACGCTGGGAAATCTGCTTAGTTTACGCAGCCCCTGCCTCACGGACTTTTATTTTCCTTTATTACCATACTAGCTGTACCCTGCGTGCGTTGCTACGCCACCAACTAAAATACTACATTATATTAAAGATGTATATAACAAAAGTTACTCTAAATAACAAAATAAACAACCTTTGTTATGTGCATAATTACCGAAAAACCAATAGGAAACGAAATATCGCTATTTTTAATTTCAGACCTCCCTTACAACCCCCACTCCTGTTTTTACTTCGAAATTTCAATATAGCTTATAATTAGGGAGGTGTTAATACCAAATCACATACGGAGTTTTGTTTAGTTTGGTTCAGTCTTTTGAGCCAAATAAAATTGTTGACTCCCAATATTGTTTTTAACGTATAACTCATTTATACTTCGGTATACGGCAAAAGAGTACATTACAAAAGTTACTCTAAATATCAAAATAAACAACTTTTAACCTGTGCATATTTGCAGAAAACCCAATTGAAAACGAAATACAGCTATTTTTAAACTCAGGCCTCCCTTATAACCCCCACTCCTGCCCGTCCCTAGAAATGTTGGTATAACTTGTTATAAAGAAGGCGTTAGTGCTAATACACCCCCCCCCCCGCTATAATTTTTAGCGTAACTCATTTATACTTCGGTATACGACAAAAGTTTCTGTACGAAAAGTTACTCTAAATATCAAAATAAACAATTTTTTTATGTGCATATTTGCCGAAAAACCAATAGGAAACGAAATATCGCTATTTTTAATTTCAGGCCTTCCTTAGAACCCCCACTCCTGTTCGTCTCAGAGAATATTAATATAGCCTAAAGTCTAAGTTGGGTTAGTAGTAATATACAGCCGTTTACGATTCTATAAAGGACTTCGCCCGGGGATTCATTTGAGGCTGAATGGTGATGTTATTTTTTTGGCAAGGCTTTACTTTGCACAATATTTTGACATTTACCCTTCCCAGTGTTTAGGGTTAATACCCGTCGTTGCTGTGCATTTGCTAATAATAAAATTAATTTTTTATGTAAGACTTCACTGTCATCCATATTGTCATATTTCCCGTTTCCTGTGCATAATGCACTGATTTGAATTATTAAAGACAAAATATTTACATAGATTTGAATTGATTTTTCCAGCTGAGGTACCTGGTAGTTCATATTGGAAAGAATTGATGAGCATATCAATATTTCTATGAAAATTACTTGTTTCATACATTGTTCTGAAAAAGTGCATAAAATAAAAGTAAACAACTTTTGTTATGTGAATGTTTGTCGAAAAACAAATAGACAATGAAATATCGCGAATTTTTATTTCAGGACTTCCTAATAACTTCCCTCCCCCGTTCTAACCAAGAACTTGGATTTAATTATTTTTTTAAAAAGACAGAATTGTTATTTGTTTATTTAATTTGTACAATATGTAAAACTTACAAATAAATGTATATTCTATTCTATTAACTTACTTTTCTTAAATAAAACTCGATATACGTTAACCATTGCGTTTTTCTCTTAAGTACATGTGATAACGATTTTACGTTTGTTTCTTTTTTTTGGCAGGTCGTCTGCGCATTCTGCATGCGCAGATTCTGGTCCGCGGAGGACTTGCGGCGGCACATGCGCACGCACACGGGTGAGCGGCCGTTCAGCTGCGAAGTCTGCTCAAGGAGATTCACCCTCAAACACTCGATGCTTAGGCATCGGAAGAAGCACGACCAGATGGACGACAACGAATCGGATCTCATAGGTTGGTACACGTGCAAGTTCACGTGTGTGTGTGTGTGTGTGTGTGTTTGTGTTTATATAATTTGTACATGTTTAAAAACCAACTGGAATAATTTTGTATCAACTTTTTTTTCTCATTATGTGTTCAATTTAAAAATTTCGACCGACTAACATTTTGTTTTACTTCTCTAATTAATAAAATGAAGTCTGTTTACTTCTCTAATTAATAAAATGAAGTTTGGTTTACTTCTCTAATTAATAAAATGAAATCAGTTTACTTCTCTAATTAATAAAATGAAGTCTGTTTACTTCTCTAATTAATAAAATGAAGTCTGTTTACTTCTCTAATTAATAAAATGAAGTCTGTTTACTTCTCTAATTAATAAAATGAAGTCTGTTTACTTCTCTAATTAATAAAATGAAGTTGTGTGTGTGTGTGTGTTTTTATTTACTTTTTTGGTCTTTTTTTTATTCATTCATTTATTTTTTTTATTGTGGATCTTTCTTTTTATTACATTTCATATATATATATATATATATATATATATATATATATATATATAATAAAATAAATTAATAAAAACATATTAATACGAATGTAATATTGTACAATATAAATATAATACATACATGCATACATACATAAACATACATTTTTATTTCTAGTTTTTTATTCATTTTTTTATTATCGATCTTTTTTTTTTATTACACACACATATATATATATATATATATATATATATATATATATATATATATATATATAATAAAAAAAGAAAGATAATAAAAAATGAATAAAAATAAAAATAAATAATAGAGTAAAATAAAAATAAAAATTCCCCAAAAAATATAATAAAATAAATTAATAAAAACTTATAAATACGAATGTAATATTTATTAGCCACATATACAGAACATTTTTTTTTTAACTATAATAACATAAAATATTTGTACAATAAAATTATTTACAACAAAGAAAAAGAAAAAAGAAAGAAAAGAAAATCAAAAAATATTTTGGATTCAATGCTGAATAATTAATTTACCTGTATTTCAGTTGTATATATATATATATATATATATATATATATATATATATATATATATATATATATATATATATATATTACATACACATACATTTTTATTTTTATTTTATTATTCATTTTTTTATTTTATATCTTTTTTCAATCTCTCTCTCTCTCTCTCTCTCTCTCTCTCTCTCTCTCTCTCTCTCTCTCTCTCTCTCTCTCTCCCTCTCTCTCTCTCTCCCTCTCTCTCTCTCCCTCTCTCTCTCTCTCTCTCTCTCTCTCTCTCTCTCTCTCTCTCTCTCATTTATTATTTTCTGCTTCCAGGTAATCTGCTCGGAATCAGGGACAAAGGCCTTGTAGACACTATGATAGAGAAGGGCGCGTCCGATGCAGCAAAGATTCTGGGAATCGAAAAAGCAGCGGCATCGTAAAATATGTAATATATATATATATATATATATATATATATATATATATATATATATATATATATCCTTGTTCTCTCTCGCTCTCGCTCCTTTGGAATCAGGAATCTAAGAACTATTCAAGATTCCATTAAGAATTTCGTACGAAAATAAGATAATATATTTCAAAGATACTTTTAGAAATTAACTTGATTTAAAAAAAATATAGTCCAATATCTAGAAGTTCTGTACGTTTTTATTAGATAAGCTATCTACAATTTTTATATACCATTTGTACATAACAATAACGGCCTTAATCTTAACTTCAATGAAGGTAAAAATAACTTACTTACTTCTAACTCTACACGTTTCATGTATTTGTAAAGCGTTCTTCTTAATAATTTTGGTAAAACTGAAAGCCGTGGGTTCGATTCCCATATGGTTATTAGGATTTTAAGTGCTTTAAACTATATATAAATTACCTTACAAAAGCACAAAATGGACGTTAACAATTAAGAAAACATACAGACAGAATATCTTCTTTTTCATTCTGATTTTACATTTTCCCTAATGGATTTTTGTACTTTTGAATCAGCTGATTCGTATTTATATATGTTAAACTCTTGAAGAAGCGTCAAAAAAACTGCTTGAAACGTTCAGATTCATAAAAAATAATAAAATGATTTAAGTTTCTTAACTTTAAAGTTTAACTTCAAATTTAAGAAGGATTATAATTTTAATTGGAAATTATTGCCTGATTAATTGATAATTACTGTCTCATTAATTGTCAATTATTTATTCATGTATTGATAATTATTGTCTTGTTATTTGGTAATTATTTTTTTATTTATATATGCCCACAGAAGTGACATCTGTTACACCGTCAATTGGAAATTATTGCCTCATTTATTGCTAATTATTGTTTCATTAATTATGTCAATTATTTTTTCACTTAATGATAATTATTATCTAGTTAATTGATAATTATTAACAAGGCAATAATTATCAATAAGGGAAAAACAAAATGGCATTTAATGAGAAAATAGTTAACAAGACAATAATTGCCATTAAGTGAAAAAAATAATTGACAATTAATTATCAAATATCAAGAGAATAATTCTCAATAATTAGAAAAATAATTCCCAATTAACAAGACAATAATTGTCAATACGTGGACAACTAAATTGACAATTAATGAGAAAAAAATTAATTATGGAATATCAAGATAGTAATTATCAGTAAGTAGAAAAATAATTGACAATTAACGAAACAATAATTATCAATAAATGTGATAATATCAATTATTGTCTCATTGATTGCTAATTATTGTGTCAATTATTTTTTCAGTTAATGGTAATTATTGCTTTGTTAATTGTTCTATCACTAATTGTATTATTTTTTCATTCACTAATGTAAATTATTGTTTAATTATTACAACGTTAATTGGCAATGTAATAATTGTGAATTATGTGGACTTAAATAATTGGGGAAAAATAATGGCCATTTAATGAGAAAATAATTATCTATTAACAAGACTATAATTATCAATATATCATTAATCGATAATTATTGTCTCATTAATTGGAAATTATTGCCCGATTAATCGATAATTATTGTCTCATTAATTGGAAATTATTGCCCGATTAATCGATAATTATTGTCTCATTAATTGGAAATTATTGCCCGATTAATCGATAATTACTGTTTCATTAATTGAGTCAACTATTTTTTCACTTAATGGTAATTATTGTCTAGGAAATTTATAATTATTAACAAGACAATAATTATCAATGTGTGAAAAAAACTATTGGAAAATTAATGAAACACTAAATGACCATTAATGTAATAATTAACAAAATAAAGACAATTATTGCCAAATGACGATGTAATTATTGTCAATTCTGTGGACATAAATAAATTTAAAAGTCGTATTTTTAGAAAAAATTATTATATCATAATGTGAACTCTTGAAAGAAAAAGCATTGAATTTATGAAGTTCATTTTTATGTACAATTTGGCTAAAATTAAAATTTAAATAAATTCCAAAAAATCTTTAGCCATAATTACAACAACTATCGTGCAATTGTTTATTAATTGAGTTTCATTTTAACATTAAAAAAATTAACAACAAATGAAAAAGAGTAACGAGAAAAAGTGAGAGAGAAAAGGAGTTATATGAAAAAAAAATCACCAAAAGAACGAAGTTCTGAACAACGAATATATGTACAATCAATGAAGACCAAAGAATAATTAACAATAAGAAGGTGTCGTATATAATAAATAAATAAATATATTATAAATAATAATATTAATTAATTATCTTTTTTTTTAATTACAAAGCACTATTAGTTTTTAATTGTATTGTAATTAATGTATTTATTGTAGAGTGTGTATTATTTTATTGTTTTTTTTTATTATTATTACCCTTGGGCATTAAATGCGTTTTGTAAATTTTATTATACTATAAAAGTTATTATAGTCTTGAGCCGTTGATCAAATGTAAAAGGTGCGTTGCTTAACCCAGAGGGCACTAAAAAGAATTCGTAAGTCCAACGACAATAAAATATTTAAATTATTAATTTTTTTGGTTTAATTGTTATTGTTAAATGAAAATGAGACACAAACAACGAAACGCGATTTTTTTTTTTTTTTTTTACATTTGGTCAAGGCTCTCAAAAGTACAATAATGAAACAAATTTGTATATTTAACTGCACACGAATATTTTATTGTACATTTGTGAATTTGTTTAAGTTTTTGTGAATTTTTTTTTTTTTTTTTTTTTTAAAAAACGCGGTTTATGTATTTTACATAATTAAGCTGCACTAGTCAACAAAAGTGAAAATAAAAGTTTGAAAGCTGAAACATTGATTTTAAATGTGTGTGTTTATTGTGGAACTTTTTTAAAACGTGTATTTGTGTTCTGGTTAACAAGAAAAGTCCGGTGACGCAATGGGCTGCGTTAACTAAGCAGATTTCCCCACGTGAGTCACGTTTTTGCATTTATCTCAAAAATTAATAGTTCAATGAGAACAAATATTTGGTATTTAAGCTTGGAATAATGCGGTTTATTATATAACAGAGTATTGTTTATGTGACACGAGCAGGAGTGGGGCTTTGCTCAAGGATGAAAACTGAAAAATGCAAATATCTCGGCTAATATTCAAGATAGAGAATAAATGTATATAACAATATTTATAGGAAATTTAATTTGCAATAAGATTGGTTATATACAATTTTTCGATCCGACGCATAATAACGGAGATATTAAACATTTTCGAAACTAAACTCTCTTTAACCATGTATAGAAGTTGTTAAGTTTTGTAAAAATCGGTTAATCTAATAAGTTTATTTGCTAAAAGTGAAAAAAATGGTGGGCGATACAGCTTTTTAAATATACTTTGGATTCAGCAACCAAAAAAATATAAGAATTTAGTTATTTTCAGTGTTGGTCTTGTGCGAGTCCCAGAAAAATTTCGTCCCTAACAAAATTTTACTTCATTCACAAATATTTTTTACTCACAACCAAAATAAATTGCTCTGAATTATTTTAGCATATTTGCCTTAAGGGAAATCAGCTATTGAGGTCGTACTCATGACGGAATTTTCGAAATTTTTCTTCAAATGTCCATCGATCCTACCTAGTAGATGACGAAAATGAGCTGCGTTCAAAACTGTGTGTATATATATATATATATATATATATATATATATATATATATTTATATATTTATATATATATATATATATTTGTCTGTTACCGCTCTAGGGGGCGCATTTTTTTTTTCGATCGTTACCAAACTCGATATTTAGTTGTTTTATGTAAAAAGAAAGATCAAGTTCGTTAACGGCTTAAATTACTGGTCCGATTTAAGCTGTTATCGAACTTGATTTTAGGGGAGGGGGGTTTAGAGCGGAGGATTTTCAAGAATTTGAAATATCTCCGTTACTATACGTCGGATCGAAAAAGTGTACATAACCAATCTTATTGCAAATTAAATTTCCTATAAATATTGTTATATACATTTATTCTCTATCTTGAATATTAGCCGAGATATTTGCATTTTTATTAAATCTGGGCCGCTAACAGCTGGGTGACTATCCCGCCAAAAGCTATTTCGGCCGTTTCCTTGACTGCTCGATTCTCGTGAGATTTCTCTATTGTTCAAACTTCAGGCTGGGAAATCTGCTTAGTTTACGCAGCCCCAGCTTCAAGGACTATTTCGTTGTTAACCACAATACGACAAGCATGTCAATTTTTTGACAAAAAAATTTCACCTCAATTCGAATTTCTTCAGCTTTGTTTTCAAAATAAACAGAACTCGTTACATCGAGTCATGTGTATTTACTTGGAATTTAGTCAATACAAAAATGATAAATACAAAAAGTAGTTTTAGGTTTAAGAAGTGCACTTATAGAAATTAAAAAGTAGTTGAAGAATTGCGAAAATTCGTGAGCTATACGACGTTGCGGGACCTTTCTGTGTGTGTGTGTGTGTGTGTGTGTGTGTGTGTGTGTGTGTGTGTGTGTGTAATTTTACATATTTAAAAACAAACTGGAAAAATTTTGTATAAACTTTTTTTTTTCTCGTTATGTGTTTAATTTAAAAATTTTGACTCACTAACATTTTGGTTTAATTCTCTAATTAATAAAATGAAATAGGTTTACTTCTCTAATTAATAACATGAAGTCTGTTTACTTCTCTAATTAATAAAATGAAGTCTATTTACTTCTCTAATTAATAATATGAAGTTAGCTTACTTCTCTAATTAATAAAATGAAGTCTGTTTACTTCTCTAATTAATAAAATGAAGTCAATTTACTTCTCTAATTGAAAAAATGAAGGTTCGCTTACTTCAGTCAGTAATGAGTAAAATGAAGTTTAGTTAATTCTCCAATTAATAAAATGAAGTTTGTTTACTTCTCTAATTTAATAAAATGAAATCAGATTAAATTCTCTAATTAAATAAAATGAAATTAACTTTACTTCACTAATTAATATAAATGAAGACTATATAACTTCTGCACTATTGAATAAAAAAATGAAAGTCGATTTCAGACTTCTCTAATTATCATAATAATGAAGTTCGCTTACTTTTCAGTAATGAGTAAAATGAAGTCAATTGGTTATTACTCCATTAATAAAAATGTACGTATGGTAATCTTCTCTTAAAAATAAAATGAAATTTGCATTTTAATTCTCTAAATAATACTATGAAATTAACATACATCTTCTAATTAATAAAATGAATAAGTCTATTTACTTTCTCTAAGATTAAATAAAAATGAAATCTATTTACTTTCTCTAAATTAATAATAAGAAGTGTTAATCAGCTTACTTCAGTAATTATGAGTACAATGAAGTTTTGGTTATTTCTACCAATTAATAAAATAGAAGTTTTTTTACTTCTCTAAATTTAATTAATATGAAATCAGTTTACTTTTCTTCTCGCGTAAATATATGAAGTATAGTAACTTCTCTAATTAATAAAAATGAAGTCTGTTTACTCATCACTAAGTTAATAGATCATAGAACTTCGTGTTTGCTTCTCTAATTAATAAAATGGGGTCTGTTAACTTCTCTAATTAATAAATTGAAGTTCGGTTTTCTTCTCTAATTAATAAAATGAAGTCAATGTTACTTCTCTAATTAATAAAATGAAGTCTGATTACTTACCTCTAATTAATAAAAATTGAAAGTCTGGTTATTCTCTAATTAATAAATTGAAGTCTGTTTGCTTCTCCTAATTAATATTGTATCAGCTGTTGTATCAGCTATAATAATTGAACGATTAATTGTACCAAAAGCATATATATTATATATATTATATTATAATATATATATATATGCTAATATATATATATATATATATATATATATATATATGAGTATATATATATATGCTATATATATATATATATATTATAATATATATATATATATATATATATATATATATATATATATAATATATTTAATAGTATATATTATATATATATATATATATATATATATATATAATAGTATATATATATATATATAATAGTATATATATATAATAGTATATATATATATATAATAGTATATATATAATAGTATATATATATATATATATATAATAGTATATATATATATATATAATACTTACATACACACACAGATTTTTATTGTTTTTTTTATTCATTATTTTTGAACTTATAAATACGAATGTAATATTTATTAACCACATATACAGAACATTTTTTTTTTTTTAAACTATAATAAAATAATATATATATATATATATATATATATATATATATATAATATATATTTGTACAATAAAATTATTTACAACAAAGAAAAAGAGAAAAAAAAACAAAACAAATTTTGGATTCAATGCTGAATAATTAATTAATTTAACTCTATTTCAGTTGTATATATATATATATATATATATATATATATATATATATATATATATATATATATATATATAAAATCCCGGCAGCGTCGTGGCTCTTTTGGTGTATATTCTCTCATTGTGCCTTTGTAAGTTTTGTTTGCATTGAGTGATTGAGTCATTTCAGTTCGAAACTTCGAAACTATGTATTACCATAATTAATAATAATTAAATGAAAAGCAATATTTTAAACTAAGGCTTGGTTATATTGTTGTATTATATATTTAATTAAATGAATATAATAAAAGTTTTATTACATAATAATGTCTGTGTTTTTTATTTTGTGTGTGTGTGTGTATTATCCTTTGTGTTTTTTTTTTTTTTTTTTTTTTTTTTTTAAAAAAAAAAGTCACATATTTGCATTTATCTCGAAACGTATAAATTCAATGAGAACAATATTTGGTATTTAAGCTTGGAATAATGCGGTTTATTATATAACAGAGTATTGTTTATGTGACACAAGCAGGAGTGGGGCTTTGCTCAAGGATGAAAACTGAAAAATGCAAATATCTCGGCTAATATTCAAGATAGAGAATAAATGTATATAACAATATTTATAGTAAATTTAATTTGCCATAAGATTGGTTATGTACAATTTTTCGATCCGACGCATAATAACGGAGATATTTGGAATTTTCGAAATCTTCCGCTTTAAATAACATTACTGCACCATCTAGCAGTGAAACTAGAGAACTAACTCTACAAACAGAAAAGTCCAAATATCTCCGTTATTATGAGCCTGAGAGTAAAATGTTATAGAACCAATCTTGTTGAACTATTGATGCTCTACAATTGTTGTTATATGCACTTTTCCTCTATCATAAATATTAACCGAGATATTAGCGTTTTTCTTTTAAAGCAAAAGATTACTTTCCTAGACCTAATCTATTTATTTTAGCTATTTATAACACAAATTCCAAATATCTCCGTTATTATGAGCCTGAGAGTAAAAGAGGAGATATTATAATGAACCCAATCTTGTTGAACTAATTGATGCCGTACAATTGTTGTTATATGCACTTTTGTCATAACTCAAATATTAAACGAGTTATTAGCGTTTTTCCTTAAAGTAGTTTAAAGTGCTAGTATATCAATCTATTTTAGGTATTCGCAACAAAAATTCACTCACATAAACAATACTCTGTTATATAATAAACTACTTCATTCTAAGTTTAAATATTAAATTAATAAATATTGTTATAGAGGTTTTCTCAATATCTCGATTATTAACGGAGATATTTCGAATTTTCAGACTTTTTCATCTCAAAACTGGAATGATGTGAAATTGGGTAACTACTTGCACACTGATGGCTAAGCTTGTTGTAGAGCATCAATAGTTGAACAAGATTGGTTCTATAACATTTTTCAATAAAACTAATAATTATGGAGATATTTGGAATTTTTGATTCGTAGAGTTAGTTCCAAGGTTTTACCGCTAGATGGTGCAGTAATAAACTTTAATGGAGAGAAATAGGAAAATTCAAAATATCTCCGTTATTACGAATCGGATCGAAAAATTGTATAAAACCAATCTTATTGCAAATTAAATTTCCTATAAATATTGTTATATACATTTATTCTCTATCTTGAATATTAGCCGAGATATTTGCTCCTCTCCAGCTATAGGACCAAAAAAAACATCGAAAGTATCTTGCATAATAAATGTTTGTTAAAACTAATATTTGGTATTTAAGCTTGGAATAAAACATTCCATGATATGTTAGCTTATTGTTAAGTTGCGGTGACTAAAAGTGGGGTTTTACTGATGGTCGAAAACTAAAAAATGCAAATATCTCGGTTAATATTCAAGATAGAGAATAAATGTATATAACAATATTTATGGGAAATTTAATTTGCAATAAGATTGGTTATGTACAATTTTTCGATCCGACGCATAATAACGGAGATATTTGGAATTTTAGAATTTCCCGCTCTAAACTGAACTACTGCTCTATCTAGCGGCGAACTGTGTAACTAACTGAAAAATTGAATGAATGAAAACAAGGAACTAAGGATATCTCGGTTAATATTTACGATAGAGAAAAAGTGCATATAACAACAATTGTAGAGCATCAATAGTTCAACAAGATTGGTTCTATAACATTTTACTCTCAGGCTCATAATAATGGAGATATTTGGAATTTTGTTAGGAATAGCTGAAATAAATAGATGTCTGAGATTCTAACATTGTGCACAGTGAACTAAGAAAAACGCTAATATCTCGGTTAATATTTACGATAGAGAAAAAGTGCATATAACAACAATTGTAGAGCATCAATAGTTCAACAAGATTGGTTCTATAACATTTTACTCTCAGACTCATAATAACGGAGATATTTGGAATTTTTGTTAGGAATAGCTAAAATAGATTAGGTCTGACATACTAAACGGATGGAACAGTTTTTAAGAAAAATGCAAATATCTCGGTTAATATTTACGATAGAGAAAAAGTGCATATAACAACAATTGTAGAGCATCAATAGTTCAACAAGATTGGTTCTATAACATTTTACTCTCAGGCTCATAATAACGGAGATATTTGGAATTTTTGTTAGGAATAGCTAAAATAGATTAGGTCTGAGATACTAATTTGAAAGAAAAATGCAAATATCTCGGTTAATATTTACGATAGAGAAAAAGTGCATATAACAACAATTGTAGAGCATCAATAGTTCAACAAGATTGGTTCTATAACATTTTACTCTCAGGCTCATAATAACGGAGATATTTGGGATTTTCGGTTTATAGAGTTAGTTACTCAATTCCACCGCTAGATGTTGCAGTAATGCAATTTAAAGGGGATAATTTCGAAAATTCTCAATATCTCCGTTATTATGCGTCGTATCGAAATATTGTACATAACCAATCTTATTGCAAATTAAATTTCCTATAAATATTGTTATATGCATTTTTTCAATATCTTGAATATTAACCGAGATATTTGCATTTTGTTTGCTGTTACTTCCTGTCTTCTTGAAGTCAATGAAAAAAAACCCAGTCAATTCTGAGATATTATAATGTCAATATTATACAATATTTCGCTCCGATGTATAATAAAGGAAATTTTAGAAATTCTGAAGAAATTTAAGATTTCCTGAAAAGGAATTTCGAGTTTGGGTATGATCAAACAAAAATTGTGACCTTTTGAGCTACTGAGAAATATATATATATAATTGTAACCTCTGTCTGTATATTGGTTTTTTTTCGCAAAATTTTACGATAACTTTTCGTTTCACATGTCATAGACACCATAACTGCATTTTGTTTCTTTGGTGTCTGTTTGTTTGTTCCCTTTTCACGCATAAACGGCTGAACCGAATTTTATGAAACTTGGTATGTATATTACTACTAACCCAACTTAGACTTTAGGCTATATTAATATTCTCTGAGACGAACAGGAGTGGGGGTTATAAGGGAGGCCTGAAATTAAAAATAGCAATATTTCGTTTCCTAATGCATTTTCGGCAACTATGCACATAACAAAAGTTGTTTATTTTGTTATTTAGAGTAACTTTTGTTATATGCACTTTCGTCGTATACCGAAGAATAAATGCGTTATACGCTGAAATCTCTAGAGGGCTTCAACAATTTCCTTTGGCACAAAAGACTCAATCGAACTAAATTAAACTCTGTATGTATATTAGTACTAACACCTTCCTTATAATAAGCCATACCAACATTTCTAGGGACGGGCAGGAGTGGGGGTTATAAGGGAGGCCTGAAATTAGTAATAGTGGGATTTCGTTTCCTATTGGGGTTTCGGCAAATATGCACATAACAAAAGTTGTTTATTTTGTAATTTAGAAAGATTTGCTCAACAATTCTTTTCAATATGAACTACCACGTACCTTACCGTACTTACGTACTGGAAAAATTATTTCAAATTATAATATATTATTTTGTCCTTAATAATTTAAATCTATGCATAATGTACAGGAAACGGAAAATATGACAATATGGAGGACAGTGGAGTCTTCCGTAAAAAATTAATTTTATTATTAACAAATCCACAGAATCGACGGGTATTAACCCTAATCACTGGGAAGAGTAAATGTCAAAATATTGTGCAAAGTAAAGCCTTGCCAAAAAAATACCATCACCATTCAGCCTTGAATGAATTCCCTGGCGAAGCCAGGTATCTCAGCTAGTAGTACCCATAATACACATATTAAATGGCTGAAATCGGACCAGTGGGAGGGGGGGGGGTTTAGAGAGGGGGATTTTTGAAATATCAATCAATCTCCGTTATTCTGTGTCGGATCGAAAAATTGCATAGAATCAATCTTATTGTAAATTAAATGTACTATAAATATTGTTATATACATTTATTCTCTATCTTGAATATTAGCCGAGATATTTGCATTTTTCAGTTTTCATCCTCGAGCAAAGCCCCACTCCTGCTCGTGTCACATAAACAATACTCTGTTATATAATAAACCGCATTATTCCAAGCTTAAATACCAAATATTGTTTTCGAGAGACCTTTATTATACGAGATACATGCAAATATTTTTTGGTGACCCCCTCCCCCTTAAGTTCTTGGACTACTTAAATTTGATTTGTTTGAGATTAATTATAGTATTAGTTAAAAATCATTCTGCTTCATTATAAATTACAGTACTAGATATAGTAAATAGTTTGCAATAAAATTAATATGTTATATTTGGATTTATTCACCCCCCCCCCCCCCCACCCCCCCCCCCCCCCACCCCCCCCCCCCCCCACCCCCCCCCCCCCCCACCCCCCCCCCCCCCCACCCCCCCCCCCCCCCACCCCCCCCCCCCCCCACCCCCCCCCCCCCCCACCCCCCCCCCCCCCCACCCCCCCCCCCCCCCACCCCCCACCCCCCCCACCCCACCACCCCCCCACACCCCCCCCCCCCCCCCCCCCCCCCCCCCCACCCTCCCCCCCGCCCACACCCCCCCCCCGCCACCCCCCCCCCCCCCCACCCCCCCACCCCCCCCCCCCCCCGCCCCCCCACCCCCCCCCCCCCCCCCGACCCCCCCCCCCCCCCCCCCCCCCCCCCCCCCCCCGCCCCCCCCACCCACCCCCCCACCCCCCCCCCCCCCCCCCCCCCCACCCACCCACCCCCCCACCCCCCCCCCACCACACCCCCCCCCCCCCCACCCCACCCCCCCCCCCCCCCACCCCCCCCCCCCCCCACCCCCCCCCCCCCCCACCACCCCCTCCCCCCTCACCTCAATCTCTCTCTCCCCTCCTCTCTCTTCTCTCTCACCTCTCACTCACCCGCTCTCTCTCCTCTCTCTCACCCCTCTCTACCTCTCTCTCTCTCTCTCTCTCTCTCCCCTTTTCTCTCACCTCTCACTCACCCCCGCTCTCTCTCTCTCTCTTCACCTCTCACTCACCCTCTCTTCTCTCTCTCTCTCATCTCTCTCTCCTTCTCTCTCTCTCTCTCTTTTCCTCTCCCCTCATTCTCTTTTCTCTCACCTCAATCTCTCTCTCTCACCTCAATCTCTCTCTCTCTCTCTCACACTCAGTTTGACGCAGCCCCTGCGTGGCGGACTTTATTTAGCTCTGCCCATTTATTTTGTTACAATTTTATTTTCCAATTAATAAAGATATTAAAATTTTCTAGCTCCCGACATATAAAAATATTCTTTCAACCATTTTCTACTTTAGAACTATATTCTCATTATGCTCGTCCTTGGATCACTGCCTTATATTTGTATGATCATGTTACGAATTTTATGACGTGTCTCCAAAACTGCTCGTGTTTTGATCGAACATTATCGCAGAATAGCATGTAGCATCAAAATTCATTTCTGCAACACCATTGTCGTCCCCAATAAAACTTTTAACTCGATGATAGAAATATTGGTCACTATGCAGCTCTTTTAGAAGTGCTTTGAATTCCCACCCGTTGGAATATGACGTGACCTCTACATATGTTTCTTACCTAAAACCTAGGATAACTATAACATTCTAAAATATCTCCGTTATTATGAGTCCGAGAGGGTAAAATGTTATAGAACCAATCTTATTGAACTATTGATGCTCTACAATTGTTGTTATATGCACTTTTTCTCTATCGTAAATATTAACCGAAATATTAGCGTTTTTATTTAAAAATAGTTAGTATCTCAGACCCTAACTATTTTATATATTCATAACATAAATTCCAAATATCTCCGTTATTATGAGTCTGAGAGTAAAATGTTATAGAACCAATCTTGTTGAACTATTGATGCTCTACAATTGTTGTTATATGCACTTTTTCTCTATCGTAAATATTAACCGAGATATTAGCCACCATCGGTGACCCAATAAGAATCAAACCAATGTCCCATTTCGATTCATTAATTCTTATCACAGCCCCGAAGTAGTCATTGTATTAGTCAGAGCACATCCCATCTCGATGATAACGGCAGCTTAGTCACTAGCTTCTCGAGAGCTCTGGCCAGCAATTGCACAACCAAGATGAAGTACTGATCTGTCTCCGATGTATCAAATACCAATCTAGATAGCTTAAAGTATCGTTCAAACAGGAAACCCGCGATATTCCAAAAATTCCCTCAAATGAAACGATTAAATACTAGATAATATCTCGGTTAATGTTTTGATAGAGAAAAGTTCATATAACAACAATTGTAGAGCATCAATAGTTCAACAAGATTGGTTCTATAACATTTTACTCTCAGACTCATAATAACGGAGATATTTGGAATTTTTGTTATGAATAGCTAAAATAAATAGATTATGTATGAGATACTAGCTTTGTGTAACACTTTATTAAAGAAAAACGCTAATATCTCGGTTAATATTTACGATAGAGAAAAAGTGCATATAACAACAATTGTAGAGCATCAATAGTTCAACAAGATTGGTTCTATAACATTTTACTCTCAGGCTCATAATAACGGAGATATTTGGAATTTTTGGCTAAAATAAATAGATTAGGTCTGAGATACTAACCTTGTGCAACACTTTATTAAAGAAAAACGCTAATATCTCGGTTAATATTTACGATAGAGAAAAAGTGCATATAACAACAATTGTAGAGCATCAATAGTTCAACAAGATTGGTTTTATAACATTTTACTCTCAGGCTCATAATAACGGAGATATTTACAGTTTATTAAAGGAAAACGCTAATATCTCGGTTAATATTTCACAACCAAAATGTTGGAAATTTTATTTTGATTAATCAGATATGAAAGCAAACATAAATAATTTTCTCTCTCTCTCTCTCTCTCTCTCTCTCTCTCTCGTCTCTCTCTCTCCCCCTCACTCTCTCTCTCTCTCTCTCTCTCTCTCTCTCTCTCTCCCCCTCACTCTCTCTCTCTCTCTCTCTCTCTCTCTCGTCTCTCTCTCCTCTCTCTCTCTTCTCTCTTTCCTCACTCTGTCTGTCTCTCTCTCTCTCTCCCCTCTCTCTCTCTAGCTCTATCTCTCTCTATGTCTCACACCCCCCCTCTCTTCTATCTCACTCTCTCCCTCCCCCCTCTCTCTCTCTCTCGCCCCCCCCTCTCTCTCTCTCTCTCTCTCTCTCTCTCTCTCTCACACACACACACACACACACACACACACACACACACACACACACACACACACGCAATTCCTCCTGACCTTTGATTAGGTATAAATTGCAGTCCGTTATAAGATCTTTTGAATATAAAAATAATATAAGATCCAAATCAAAAAGCCAATAAGACTAAGACGTGACAAGTACTTTGAGGTGGGAATTATCGCTGGGGGAATTATCTGTGCCACACCTCGCCACTCCAACTTCCTGGGAATCTCGTTATCTAGCTGAGGAGATGATAGCATCTTCAACACTTTGGGCAAATACATATAGGTATTTCGTGCAAACATTACAGATTTCCTCATGGCGTTTTTTTATTTATTTATACATCGGGGAAGTCTGAAATATTCGCACCAAATACAGCTCACCACTTGTGTTCTTTCTAAAAAAAACCTGCATAAGGAACATGATATAAAAAGGTCTTTACGCGAAAATTTTGTTAAGGGATGAGGATAGCGAGATTGGTCTGTAACTGTGTCTCAGACCTAATCTATTTGTTTTGCATAACAGAAATTCCAAATATCTCCGTTATTATGAGTCTGAGAGTAAAATGTTATAGAACCAATCTTGTTGAACTATTGATGCTCTACAATTGTTGTTATATGCACTTTTTCTCTAGAGTAAATATTAACCGAGATATTAGCGTTTTACATTAATATAGTGCTGCACAAGGTTAGTTATCTCAGACCTAATCTATTTATTTTAGCTAAAATTCCAAATATCTCCGTTATTATGAGTCTGAGAGTAAAATGTTATAGAACCAATCTTGTTGAACTATTGATGCTCTACAATTGTTGTTATATGCACTTTTTCTCTAGAGTAAATATTAACCGAGATATTAGCGTTTTTCTCTAATAAAGTGCTGCACAAGAAATTGTTGTTATATGCACTTTTTCTCTATCTTTTATATTAACCGAGATATTAGCGTTTTTCTTTAAAAAGTGTTACACAAGGTTAGTATCTCAGAACTAATCTATTTGTTTTAGCTATTCGTAACAGAAGTTCCAAATATCTCCGTTATTATGAGTCTGAGAGTAAAATGTTATAGAACCAATCTTGTTGAACTATTGATGCTCTACAATTGTTGTTATATGCACTTTTTCTCTATCGTAAATATTAACCGAGATATTAGCGTTTATCTTTTAAATTGAAGCACTAGGTTACTATCTCAGACCTAATCTATTTATTTTAGCTAAAATTCCAAATATCTCCGTTATTATGAGTCTGAGAGTAAAACGTTATAGAACCAATCTTGTTGAACAACTGTTGTTCAGTAGGACAGGGAAATCTGCTTCGTTCCACGCAGCCGTCTGCGTGAGTTACTTCCCATTATGGATTAGTTCTGCATTGTTCTGTGCACTTTGTGTGTTAGGTGTAAGAGCGCCGGTTGCCGGGGCAAAGCAGGTGACACAGCTACACCTGTCTATAGCTCTCTCTCTGTTGCTAGATCGATATCCCTTATCTCGTCGTGAGCCTCTCTCTCTCTCACACGTAAAATAACATTTCTCCAAGGCATATAACAATCACCCTAAGTATTTTTTATGTCGGCTTTCAACAATCATGAATCAAAACTGCCAACACTTTGGATGTGAACGGTGATAGCTATATTAGCGTTTATCTTTTAAATTGAAGCACTAGGTTACTATCTGAGACCTAATCTATTTTAGCTATTTTCAAATAAAATTCCAAATATCTCCGTTATTATGAGTCTGAGAGTAAAATGTTATAGAACCAATCTTGTTGAACTATTGATGCTCTACAATTGTTGTTATATACACTTTTTCTCTATCGTAAATAATAACCGAGATATTTGCATTTTTCATTTTGTTCTTAATAAACGTCGACTCCAGTTAATAACTATGTTCTCTCATACACACACACATAAACACATTTTTCTGTAATGGTTGAATAATGGTAACATTACTAAACTGAAATGAGTGAAGAAAGTGAAACATTTTGCAATAGAGTGAAGAAAGTAATCACTTTGTTCACAAGTGAAGAAAGTGAATTGCCTTCTTAATTAGTAATAAGTTAAAAAAAAAGAAAGTGACTAGTAAAATTTAAATATAATAATAATTACCTTTCTTGTTTATAACCTGCAATTGTTTATAACTGCACTACTTCACAATCATCACTAGTTGTTTTATAACTATGCTTATAACCTGCCAACAACGATGCTTATAACCTACCAACAACATACCATAATCTTGACAACATCCTAATTTTGTTCATATTCTGCTTAGATCTGATCATGTATTACACGATTACAGAAAAAAAATTTAATATTACACTCGTGACGAAAGTAGAATTTACAACTCTCGTCAAATTACCAGACTCGCTTCGCTCGTGTGGCTAAACGTTTCACTCGAGTTGTAAAATGATATACTTTCGTCACTTGTATAATAAATAACTATTCTCCACAGTATATAACAATCAACCTAAGTATTTTTTATGTCGGCTTTCAACAATCATGAATCAAAACTGCCAACACTTTGGATGTGAACATAGATAGATATATTGGTCGGTAACTGTTCGTACTAAATTCCAAATATCTCCAATCTTGTTGAACTATTGATGCTCTACAATTGTTGTTATATGCACTTTTTCTCTATCGTAAATATTAACCGAGATATTAGCGTTTTTCTTTAATAAAGTGTTGCAAAAGGTTATTATCTCAGCCCTAATCTATTTTAGCTGTTCGTAACAAAAATTTCAAATATCTCCGTTATTATGAGCCTGAGAGTAAAATGTTATAGAACCAATCTTGTTGAACTATTGATGCTCTACAATTGTTGTTATATGCACTTTTTCTCTATCGTAAATATTAACCGGGATATTTCCATTTCTAATTTTGTTCTTAATAAACGTCCACTCCAGTTAATAACTATGATCTCTCATACACACTCACATAAAAACATTCCTCCGCAGCATATAAAAATCATCCTAAGTATTTTTTATGTCAGCTTTCAACGATAATGAATCAAAACTGCCAACATTTTGGAAGTATTAGCATATTTGCCTTGAGGGAAATCAGCTATTGAGGTCGTACTCATGAGAAACATTTCTTCAAATGTCCACCGATCCTAGTCAGATGACGAAAATGAGCTACGTTCAAAACTGTGTTTGCGTGTTCCCACTGTAGCGGTCGCAATTATTGTTTGATCGTCACTAATGAATTTAGGGCGGGATTCGAAACCGCCACTCTAGGTCTGCCGTGGGAGATTAGAACCAAAGCCCTAACTCGCACGGCCGCACACTGGAGCGAGTGATAGAGTAAGCCGGGCATTCATTAAACATCTCCGTTTCTACTGCTCCTAGAATATTGATTCTGGTGTCATTTTAAAGCACATCCAATACTCTATTAAACTACCTGATCAGCAATTTTGCCTGATGCGATATAACGGTAGGATGAATTTTAAATGTGTACATACAGATTATGTATCGCTTACTAAGTAGAGAATTGTGATTTGTAGACACATAATATCAACATATAAAATATTTAGACAAGAAAACATTTATTTAACTATTTCTTCGAACGAGAATGGCGGCGTCAATTGCGTAGAGGAGGCGTTTTACACCGTACGTAGTTGGGAAAGGTCCGCGGGAGGTATAATACGTCTTCCGCACCGAAAGTGTTAACACTAAAAGTAAAATATTTAATGAATAGGCAAGTTTAGGCAAGATCTGACGACGTTGTAAACAAGACAATATACTCCTAAAAGCATGTCAAGTGGTATTTTTTCAAGCAAATACAAGCGATTTGTGTATTCAATTTAATAAAATTATTTTAAGCTCGATGTAAAAAAAAAAGAAAAGTAGAGGAATTTTTTTGATTTGCTATAATACCCTTGTGTTTACTGGAAGCAACAATAATTTATAAAATGAAATAAGAGTTCACGACGAATTAAATAAGCCATGGCTTTTTTTAATATATCAATTATAAACAGGCATTATGTAAAAAACATTGCAATAATATTTATATAAATAAATATGCTCAATGGAATAGGGTTTATGTGGTACTAACAATACAATCAAAATAACAAATTAAAAATTTTATTTTTTCTCCCAATGTCCTACATTACTGAAGGCTCGCTCCAGTGTGGGCCAACCCAGTAAAAGTGTCATATTAATAATATGCTGTTAAATCATGAGCCACTACATTACGAGTTGTTTTCAACAAAGCTTTATTTTACGAGATACAAATACGCTCTGTTGATCCCCCTTCTTTTGTTCGCAGATTGCAATAATCTGAGTGGTTGAGATAGAAATTTATACCTGATTCATTTAAATTACTCCACTAGCTTTAGTAAATAGTTTTCAAATATATTTCATTAATTGTTCATCTTTCCGGTCTATCTATTCAGCGCTACTAGGGTGCCTGGCCTGTCTATTTACAATTCAGCCGCTTTCCGTTTGTAGATAGTAACTTGTAAATTGCCTGAAATATTTCTCATTAGCGTTTGTGTATTTATGGCTTTTTAGCAGATTTCCTTAAGGGAAATCAGCTATTGAGGTCGTACTCATGATGCGAGTTTCGAAAAATTTCTTCAAATGTCCATCGATCCTACCCAGGAGATGACGAAAATGAGGTCCGTTTCAAAATTATATATATAAAATCTATATATAAAATATATATATTTGTCTGTTAACGCTCTAGCGGTCGCAATTTTTTGATCTTACCAAAATCGGAATTTAATCGTTTTATGTAAAATTTGGAAGATCAAGTTCGTTAATGGCTGAAATCGGACCATGAGGAGGGGGGGTTTAGGGGAGGGGGGATTTTGAAAATTCAAAATCTCCGCTATTATGCGTCGGAACGAAGTATTGTATAGAATTAATCGTATTGAACATAAAATTTACTATAAATATTGTTCAATTCATTTATTCTCTATCTTGAATATTAACCGAGATATTTGCATTTTGTATTCTGCATGATACTGGTCACCAGTAGGCTATTTTTCGAACTTTCCGGCGAGAGCTCTGGCGGCCGTTTTCTATAACTTCGCCCCTCGTGAATTGGTTAGAGGTTAGGTCAACTGTTTTTTGGGCTAGAAAACTACTGGGGTTATTACGCCCTATAATTTAAAGTTTTAGGTTTAGAGGTTTCTTACTACTACAGATGTTATTAGGCAGATTTCTCTATGTAAAACTTCCACGTGGGAAATCTGCTTAGTTTACCAGCCCCTGCCTGGCGGGACTTTTTTTTTTCGTCTATTATGAGTTTAGAGGAAAATTAATTCAAGCCTTTAACAGGTATTCCCATATTTCAGTTCTCAAGTGTTGCTGACTCAATAGCGTTAATCTTGTTATCAGTGATACACCCAGTTGTCAGATCTTACATTCAAGATTGAAACACGTCTAGCTCAAAGTGTGCGTCAAACTAAGCATATTTTCGCATCGTGAAGTTGTCCAATAGATATATCTGCATCCTGCTAAACACACAACAAACCACCGCAGCAATATTATCAGCGAATAAATTACATGATGCTAAGGAGAAAATATAGAAGGCAATTAGCAAGTTACTAATCTCCTACAACGGAAAGCGGCTGAATTGTAAACAAACAGCTCAGGCCGACGCCTCTCACAGCTGAATAGATAAGATATATTCTCTCCCGGGAAAAAGAAAACAGTTACCGAAATATATCATAAAATATAACTTGTTAATTTTATAGAATCAACTATTTGCATGTTCTCCGTATAATAAAGGTTCCTTTTGAAAACAATAATTGGTATTTTAAGCTTGGAATAATGCGGTTTTATTATATAAAACCTTTCTCTCTCGCTCTCTCATCTCTCTCTCTCCTCTCTCTCTCGCCTCTCTCTCTCTCTCACCATCCTCTCATCGTCTCTCCCTCCTCTTCGACTCGTCTCTCTGCCCTCTCTCTTCTCTCTGTCTCCCTCCTCTCTCTCGCTCTCTCCTCTCTCTCACTGGCTCTCTCTCTCTCTCTACTCACTTCTCTCCTCTCTCTCTCTTCGTCTCTCTCTCTCCCTCCCTCTCTCTCTCGTCTCTCCCCTCTCTCTCTCTCAATCATCCTCACTCTCTCTCCTTTCTCCTCTCTCTCTCTCAACTCTCTCTCTCTCTCCGCTCTCTCTCTCTCTCTCCACTCTCCTCTCTCCTCTCCTCCCTCTTCTCTCGACCTCTCTCTCGGTCACGTCTCTCTTCCCTTCCTCCCTCTCTCCCCTCTCCACCCTCCCACCTCTCTCTTCTCCCCTCTCTCCTCTCCTCTCCTCCTCTCTCCTCTCCCTCCCTCTTTCTCCTCTCTCCTTCTCCCTGTTCTCTCCCCTCTCCTCTCTCTCTCTTCTCTCCTCTCCCCTCTCTCTCCTCTCACTCTCTTCCTCGTCCCTCTTCTCCTCCTCTCTCTCTCTCTGTCTCTCCTCCTCTCACTCTCTCTCTCCCTCTCTTCCTCTCTCTCCCTCTCTCCCTCTCTCTCTCTCATCTCTCGCTCTCTCCCTCTTCTCTCTCTCTCCTCCTCTCTCTCACTCTCCCCTCTCCATTCCCTCCCTCCCTCCCACCCTCTCTCTCACTCCCTCTCTCTCTTTCTTTCTCCCTCCCTCCCTCCCTCTCTCTCTCTCACCTCTCCTCTCTTTCTCCCTCCCCCCTCAATCGCTCCCTCTCATCCCTCTCTACTCCTCTCTCTCTCTCTCTCTCACTCTCTCCCCTCTCCTCTCTCTCCCTTCCTCCCTCTCTCCTCCTCCCTCCCTCCTCTCTCCCCTCCTCTCCCTCTCCCGTCTCTATCTCTCTCTCCCGCTCTCCGGCTCCCTCCCCTCCCTACTCTCTCTCCCTGTCTCTCCCCCCTCTCTCTCTCTCTGACTCCTCTCCTCTCACTCTCTCTCTCTCTCTCTCCTACTCCATCCCTCTCCTCCCTCTCTCTTCTCTCTCACTCCTCGTCTCTCTCGTGCAATACTCTCACCTCTCTCACATCCCTCTGTCATCTCGCTCCCTCTCTCTTCCTCTCCTCTCCCTCTCTCTCTCTCCTCAACCTCAATCTCTCTACTCAACAATCTCCTCCCGTCCCTCTCCTCCCTCGTCCCTCTCTCGTCTCTCCCCTCTCTCTCTTCTCCTCTCCCCTCCTCCCTCTCGCTCCTCAGCTCACCACCTCGTGTCCTCGTCTGATCTCTTCTCTCTCTCTCTCTCTTACTCTCTCTTCTCCTCTTTCCTCTCTCCGTCTCACTTCCTCTCTCCTCCCCTCCCTTCCTCTCTCCCTCCCCTCCCTCCCTCTCCCTGCTCTCTCCTATCTTCTCTCTCCTCTCCCTCACTCAACCTCCCTACCACTCCCTGCTCTCACCCCCCTCTCTCTCATCCTCTGTCTCTCTTCCCCTCTCTCTCTCTCTCTTCTCTTCTCTCTCTTCTCTCACTCTAAAAATCTCTCTCTCTCTCTCCTCTCTCTTCCTCGTGTAGAACATCTCCTAGGTTCCCGTATTGAGTCAGAGCTAATGGATTGAGCTAAGCCCTGACTCCAATCTGCTCCCCTCCAGGTAAACACCAGCTCACGTGACTAGACACCTATCCCACCCTCACTCGGCCAAATATTAATAAACTCAATGGACACCACCAACCCCGTGTGAAACCCACATATTTGCTCTGCCCGAATATAGTTCGGTTAACTGCTGCCTTCCTATAGACCAACTGGTCTTCTCATATTACACCCTGGAATTGAAATCAAAGTCTTGTTGAATTTCAGCAAACAGTCAAAAGGATTTCACAATTCCGTCACGCAGGGGCTGCGTGAACTAAGCAGATTTCCCAGTTATGCCACATATTTGTATTAAATTCTCAAAACGTAAAAGCAAAATGAGAACAATATTTGGTATTTAAGCTTGGAATAATGCGGATTATTATATAACAGAGTATTGTTAGTGAGCACACGAGCAGGAGTGGGGCTTTGCTCAAGGATGAAGAAGCTGAAAAATGCAAATATCTCGTCTAAATATGAGCTCGAAGAGTAAAATGTTATAGAACCAAATTCTATTGAACTATCGAAGCTCTAAAATTGTTGTTATATGCACTTTTTCTCTATTCGTAAATATTAACCGAGATATTTTTTTGCTATTTTTCTTAGTTTAAGGCGTTGCACAAGAAAGCTAACCCAGGTCCAAATCTCTAATCTAAATCATTTCAGCTATTGATAACAAAAATTCCAAATATCTCTGCCGTTATTATGAGCCTTGAGATTAAAATGTTATAGAACGCAAGGCTTGTTGAACTATTGATGCTGCTACAATATGTTGTTATAAGCACTTTTTCTCTATCGTAAATATTAAACCGAGATATTAGCGTCTTTTCATTAATTAAGGTGTTCCACAAGGTTACTATCTCAGGCTGTTCAAATTTTACTTGTTTTGCTATTCAAAAACAAACTCCCAAATATCTCCGTTATTAAGAGTCTGAGAGTAAAATGTTATAGAACCGGAGATCGTTGTTGAACTATTGATGCTCTACAATTGTTTGTTTATATGCACATTTTCTCTATCACAAATATTAACCGAGATATTAGCGTCTTTCTTAATTACGGTGTTCCACAAGGTTTACTAACTTTTCTGTGCTGTTTCTATTTTACTTAGTTGTTCATAATAAAAATTCCAAATATCTCCGTTATTATGAGCCTGAGAGTAAAATGTTATAGAACCAATCTTGTTGAACTATTGATGCTCTACAATTGTTGTTATATGCACTTTTTCTCTATCGTAAATATTAACCGAGATATTAGCGTCTTTCCTTAAAAATAGTATCTCAGACCTAATCTATTTATTTTAGCTATTCATAACAAAAATTCCAAATATCTCCGTTATTATGAGTCTGAGAGTAAAATGTTATAGAACCAATCTTGTTGAACTATTGATGCTCTACAATTGTTGTTATATGCACTTTTTCTCTATCGTAAATATTAACCGAGATATTAGCGTTTTTCTTTAAAAATAGTTAGTATATCAGACATCTTATTTTAGCTATTCATAAAAAAAATTCCAAATATCTCCGTTATTATGAGCCTGAGAGTAAAATGTTATAGAACCAATCTTGTTGAACTATTGATGCTCTACAATTGTTGTTATATGCACTTTTTCTCAAAAGTAAATATTAACCGAGATATTAGCGTTTTTCTTGTAAAGTTCAGAATCACAGACCTAATCTATTTATTTTAGCTATTCCTAATAAAAATTCCAAATATCTCCGTTATTATGAGCCTGAGAGTAAAATGTTATAGAACCAATCTTGTTGAACTATTGATGCTCTACAATTGTTGTTATATGCACTTTTTCTCTATCGTAAATATTAACCGAGATATTAGCGTTTTTCTTTTAAAAAGTGTTGCACAAGGTTAGTATTTTAGACCCAATCTATTTTAGCTATTCATAACAATAATTCCAAATATCTCCGTTATTATGAGCCTGAGAGTAAAATGTTATAGAACCAATCTTGTTGAACTATTGATGCTCTACAATTGTTGTTATATGCACTTTTTCTCTATCGTAAATATTAACCGAGATATTAGCGTTTTTCTTTAAAAATAGTTAGTTTCTCAGACCAAATCTATTTATTTTAGCTATTCGTAACAAAAATTCCAAATATCTCCGTTATTATGAGTCTGAGAGTAAAATGTTATAGAACCAATCTTGTTGAACTATTGATGCTCTACAATTGTTGTTATATGCACTTTTTCTCTATCGTAAATATTAACCGAGATATTAGCGTTTTTCTTTAAAAATAGTTAGTATCTCAGACCTAATCTATTTATTTTAGCTATTCCTCATAACAAAAATTCCAAATATCTCCGTTATTATGAGCCTGAGAGTAAAATGTTATAGAACCAATCTTGTTGAACTATTGATGCTCTACAATTGTTGTTATATGCAATTAAGCGAGGTTTTAGTACTTTCTTGTAATAATGCAGCCTTCAGTAAATCCCGCTTCTACTCATCGTATTTTAGTAGTTAGTAGGTGGGAACTGATATAATTTCTATTAATTCTTGCTGTTTAATGCCCGGATGAAAAGTGCTAGATATGACGGCAGCATATCTAGGGTGTGGTGCCGAGAGCTAGGTGTGGTCTGTACCAATCAATAATCTTTATCTCGCGCACTTTCAGATAACATCCCAAGCACATCTTTTTTCCTCTCCGCTAACGCGTAACTTGTTGGAAAAAACTTCACAGCTTTATTGGAAAAAATATTTGCAGAGAGTTAGTGGTGTTTAAGAGAATTGGGTTAAATTTGACGATTTGGGAGAGAGAGACGAAAGAGGGGATCTCTCTCTCCCTTTCCCTCTCACTCTCTCTTCCAGAGAGAGCCTGAGAGTAAAATGTTATAGAAACAATCTTGTTGAACTATTTAGATGCTCTAACAATTGTTGTTAAAGGCACTTTTTCTCTATCATAAATATTAACCAAGATATTTTAGCGTTTTTTTCTTTAATTAAAGTGTTGCCACAAGGTGTAGTATCTCAGACCTTATCAACTATAAATCTATTTTAGCTATTTTATATACATATTAGCTAAAATTCCGAAATATCTCCGTTTTTTTATGAGCCTGAGAGTAAAATGTTATAGAAACCAATCTTGTTGAACTATTGATGTACTACAATTTGTTGTTCTAGGGCAACTTTTTTCTCTATCATATATATTAACCAAGATATTAGCGTTTTTCTTTAATTAAGTTTTGCACAAGGTTAGTATCTCAGACATAAATCTATTTTAGCTATTTATAACACAAATTCCAAATATCTCCGTTATTATGAGCCTGAGAGTAAAATGTTATAGAACCAATCTTGTTGAACTATTGATGCTCTACAATTGTTGTTATATGCACTTTTTCTCTATCATAAATATTAACCAAGATATTAGCGTTTTTCTTTAATTAAGTTTTGCACAAGGTTAGTATCTCAGAACTATAAATACTATTTTTATCTCAGGCCCTAATCAATATATACACAGTTGTAACTAAAATTCCAAATATCTCCGTTATTATGAGCCTGAGAGTAAAATGTTATAGAACCAATCTTGTTGAACTATTGATGCTCTACAATTGTTGTTATAGGCACTTTTTCTCTATCATAAATATTAACCAAGATATTAGCGTTTTTCTTTAATTAAGTTTTGCACAAGGTTAGTATCTCAGACATAAATCTATTTTAGCTATTTATAACAAAAATTCCAAAGTCTTAGAGTAAAATGTTATAAAACCAATCTTGTTGAACTATTGATGCTCTACAATTGTTGTTATATGCACTTTTTCTCTATCGTGAATATCTTCTTAGTTATGAATGTTGTTTAGTCAAATGAAGTGTATAGGACTGCTAGATGCTGGATGCTGTGAGTGGAGTTCCCTGGAGCGGAACAACACGCGATATTTTAATAAGACCAAGCAACCGATTGTTCCCTGAGAACTTCTCGGCTAACCTTCGCTCCAGCTTCAGCAAAATTCAGTCTCAACTAGATGTGTCTCAATTTTTTTTTTAGGAAAGGCATACACATTTTGTGAGTGAAAATCTGTTGAGTACGAATATCTCGGTTAATATTTATGATAGAGAAAAAGTGCACATAACAACAATTGTAGAGCATCAATAGTTCAACAAGATTGGTTCTATAACATTTTACTCTCAGACTCATAATAACGGAGATATTTGGAATTTTCTTTATCAATAGCTAAAATAAATAGATAAGGTCTGAGATACCTTGTGCAACACTTTTAAAGAAAAACGCTAATATCTCGGTTAATATTAATTATAGAGAAAAAAAGTATATAACAACAATTGTAGGGCATCAATAGTTCAACAAGATTGGTTCTATAACATTTTATTCTCAGGCTCATAATAACGGAGATATTTGAAATATTTGTTACGAATAGCTGAAATAGATTTAGGTCTGAGATAATAACCTTGTGCGAGACTTTTAAAAGAAAAACGCTAATATCTCGGTTAATATTTACGCTAGAGAAAAAGTGCATATAACAACAATTGTAGAGCATCAATAGTTCAACAGGATTGGTTCTATAACATTTTACTCTCAGACTCATAATAACGGAGATATTTGGAATTTTGAAACGGAACTCCCCAACTCATTTTACTGATATAGCTCATCGGAAATTGTAGAATATCTTTATTTGATTGTAACAACTAATTGATACCAGAACGTGAATAATTATATTCATAATTGTTCTATTTAGTGAATGGACTAGCTTAGAGAAGATGAATCTAGGAAACTATTTTGCAATGCAGCTATTTAGTTAATATAGGTCATAGGCATAGATAAATGCACAAACTGCATTTTTCATTTCAATAAAGTTACCTACCAATTTTTTAACAGATAATCCATTAAGAAAAATGTCCAACGATCTTATCCAAGAGATTATATATATATCTGTTAAGGCTCTAGCGGTTGCAATTTTTGTTTGATCTTTACCAAACTCGACCAGCGGGAGAGGGAATAATTTCGAAAATTCAAAATGTCTACGTTATTTTACGTCGGATCGAAAAATAGTATATAACCAATCTTATTGTATATTAAATTTACTATAAATATTGTTATATACATTTATTCTCTATCTTGAATATTAGCCGAGATATTTGCATTTTTCAGTTTTCATCCTCGAGCAAAGCCCCACTCCTGCTCGTGTCACATAAACAATACTCTGTTATATAATAAACCGCATTATTACAAGCTTAAATACCAAATGATTTACTTCTTTATAGATTTACTTCCATTGGATAAAACCAATGGTGGGAAGGAACGAAAAACTCAATTAGTATTTGAGATAGAGAAAAAGTGCATATAACAACAATTGTAGAGCATCAATAGTTCAACAAGATTGGTTCTATAACATTTTACTCTCAGGCTCATAATAACGGAGATATTTGGAATTTTTATTATGAACAACAAAGTAAAATAGAACAGCACTGAGATAGTAACCTTGTGGAACACCTTAATTAAAGAAAGACGCTAATATCTTGGTTAATATTTGTGATAGAGAAAAAGTGCATATAACAACAATTGTAGAGCATCAATAGTTCAACAAGATTGGTTCTATAACATTTTACTCTCAGGCTCATAATAACGGAGATATTTGGAATTGTAGCTAAAATACATAGATTAGGTCCGAGATACTAACCTTGTGCAACACGTTAATGGAGAAAAATGCAAATATCTCGTTAATAATTACGATAGAGAAAAAGTGCATATAACAACAATTGTAGAGCATCAATAGTTCAACAAGATTGATTCTATAACATTTTACTCTCAGGCTCATAATAACGGAGATATTTGGAATTTCCGATTCTCATAAATGCATGTCTACATTTGAGAAAGTTTTTTCTAATATACAATGTAGTCAATTGTCCTTCATTTAAATTTTATTATCCAATCGGCTCACAAATAACTCTGAATTAAAATATCAATTTATTACTGAATGGATTTGTGATTCGATTGCTTTCATGAGATGAATCTCGTGAACTATTTGGCAACGCTTGTATCTAGGAATATAGGTCGGTAACTGGTCAGCATTTTCTATTGTAACTCAAGATTCTGCTGACTTGCTGACGCTAAGGATCAACCCTCTATCTCTCTCTCACTCGTATATATATATATATATATATATATATATATATATATATATATTTATACGCTCATATATATATATAATATTACTCAACCGCAAAAAAAAACCGGACACTTAGATTTAGTCTTATAATTTTGTTAAATTCTCTTAAATATAATATGTATATTAATCTTTTTAATTAAAATAATTGGTTCTCATCTATTGGTTATTTAATATAAATCTGCCAAAAAAAAGTGAATAATGTTTATTGATTATTTACAAAAAAATTACAAAATAATAAAAAAAAACAAGATAAATCTAACACATTTAATCCTCTCCCTCTCTTCACATTATTCTTCATTTTTATTACAGTGAAATGGTAAGACTTGGGCTAGCCGAAGCGTTTTCGGCAATGTAACGTATGCTTCCGGCCTTCCATCATAAGTTTGAATGACCCATTATTCAAGACCGAAATCTAAAAAATAAAAAATTAATTAAAGAAATTGCTTTGGTTCAAATAATTAGAGATGCTTTTAAATGTGCGAAAAAACTACTTACAGTTTAGAATAGATCAACCGACGCTCGTCAATAAACTCTAATCTGAGGTTTTATCTAATTGTTTACTAATCTGGATGGGATTAGTTCAAATGGACTTAGACTCGTCAATTCTCTGTAATAAACTAGAATAGCCACATAAAGAGAAAATTGCTGAAAATTAGCTTTTTAATACGTCAGAAAATTGAAGTGGGCGTTTTTTTTTTGCGGTTGAGTGTATATATATATATGCATATATATATATATATATATATATATATATTCGCATTTTATCCTCTCATGATATCGGGAATTTTGGAAAAAATTCTCTCAAAACGTGTAATGACCCAACCTATGAATTGTGAGGGGTCCGTATCAAATTATATATTATATATGATATAGAATATATATATATTATATAAATATATTATATATATATATATATATATCACACTAGCGCAGACCCAACAGACGTTGTCCTGGAGGATATTTTCAAGCGATTTAGGATATATAGATTTCGCTAATAATATTATCGTTTAAAAACAAAAGCTACTTTTTATAACACAAAAAAACCAACTTTTGTTATGTGCACGTTATTTGCCTAAAACCAAATTGAAAAATGAAATATCGCGACATATTTTTTATTAAGGATTCCGTTATAAACAGCCACTCCCGTTCGAACCAGAAAAATTTTAATATAGCTTATAATCGTGGAAACCGATTTAATGCTTAATTCGCATATAGAGTTTTGTTAAGCTGTTCAATCGTTAGGTGCCCAATAAAATTGCTGGCTCCCGCTTTAGTTTTTAGTGTATATCTCTTTTATACTTTGTTATACGACAAAAAAGTGAATATAACAAAAGTTTACCTCTACAAACATAGCAAGCAAAACAACTTTTATATTCATGTGTATATTTTACAGAGAAAAAGCAATATGAAACGAAAATATTGCTATATTTAATTTCGGAGTCGTCCGTTGGTAGCGACACTCACTCAGCCCTACCTCCATCTGCCTTGGGCTGATTTGTGAAACTAAACCATCCCACGGCGTCACCCAAACGCATACAATTCATTCAAATCGCTCCAGCCGTTTAGCAACAGTTCACTCACATACACACAACTACACTAGAATTATATATAGAAAGATGATATGTTGGCTTATTCAGAACGTGCCATCACAAAGAAGAGGCCTTTATTGAAGGAGGAAAATTAGTAAAATACAAATATCTCGGTTAATATTCAGGATAGAGAATAAATGTATATAACAATATTTATAGTAAATTTAATTTGCAATAAGATTGGTCTTATAGAATTTTTCAATACGACGCATAATAACGGAGATATTCGGAATTTTTGGTGAACAGTTACCGACCAATATTCCTATCTGCTTTCAGAACCAAATTGTTGGCAATTTTGATTCATCACCGCTGAATACAGAAATAAAGTTTGCTCTCTCTCTCTCTCGTCGTGAAGATTTGACTAGTCCTTTGGAGGTCAAGTCTTGAACCTGAGGGGAAGTGTAACGGTTGAAAGGGTGATCTGGATTGCCTGGCAACCCGGAAACGTTTAGTTCCCATCAAGGGAAATGAAACTACATGCTAATTCTCATGTGGAAGTAGGGGAAGTCCCAAAAGGGACTAGGGGTTAACTTAGTTCGGAACTTGCGTGACCTAAAAGGTCACTTGTTAGCGGAAACAGGTTTCCTGGACATTTCCCGCAGCGATCCAGTATATTGGGCGACCCGGAACTACTCGCCTTCCAAACAGGAAGCAGGTAGACTGGACTCCTGACCTTCGGGAGGTGTAACGGCTGAGGGGATGATCAGACGGGGGTAGAAACCTCGGGGTAGTTTAGCCTAACCAAATTGTAACAACCACCAGGAAGTAGGGCAACTTCCCCCTAATACAAAGTTGTAGATTCCCTGACCCGAAAGGTCACCAAAGGGTGTCTTTCGAAAGACCGGTTCCTTGTCCAGGAGAACTATTATGTCCGACCAACCCGGAACTATAAAATCAGCAAACAGGAAGCTCATGATTTTACATTGTTGACAAGAAAATGTTTATTTTATCAATACCATACTCGATATTTAACCCTTTCACTACAGCAATGTAAAGAATTTGAAAATTCGAAATATCTCCGTTATTATGAGCCTGAGAGTAAAATGTTATAGAACCAATCTTGTTGAACTATTGATGCTCTACAATTGTTGTTATATGCACTTTTTCTCTATCATAAATATTAACCGAGATATTTGCATTTTTCTTAGTTTAAGGTGTTGCACAAGGTTAGTATCTCAGACCTATACTATTTCACCTATTCGTAAATAAATTCCAAATATCTCCGTTATTATGAGCCTGAGAGTAAAATGTTATAAAACCAATCTTGTTGAACTATTGATGCTCTACAATTGTTGTTATATGCACTTTTTCTCCATCGTAAATATTAACCGAGATATTAGCGTTTTTCTTTAATAAAGTGTTGAACAAGGTTAGTATCTCAGACCTAATTTATTTATTTTTGCTAAAATTCCAAATATCTCCGTTATTATGAGCCTGAGAGTAAAATGTTATAGAACCAATCTTGTTGAACTATTGATGCTCTACAATTGTTGTTATATGCACTTTTTCTCTATCGTAAATATTAACCAAGATATTTGCATTTTTCTTTCAAAGTATCTCAGGCCTAATCTATTTTATTTCAGCTATTTTTAACAAAAATTCCAAATATCTCCGTTATTATGAGCCTGAGAGTAAAATGTTATAGAACCAATCTTGTTGAACTATTGATGCTCTACAATTGTTGTTATATGCACTTTTCTCCTATCATAAATATTAACCAAGATATTTGCGTTTTTTCTCAAAAGTTGTTTTAGGTGTTGCACAAGGTTTGTATCTTAGACCTATTCTATTTTAGCTATTCCTAACAAAAATTCCAAATATTTCCGTTATTATGAGTCTGAGAGTAAAATGTTATAGAACCAATCTTGTTGAAGTTTTGTTTGGCATTGAAGTGTAACGGTTTATTGGAGCGGAGTCGTTAGGGTCATTTAGGCTAATCAAATTGTATCACCACCAGGAAGTAGGGGAAGTCCCCTCAAGCAACATTGTATATTTCGTGACCCGAAAGGTCACCAAAGTCCCCTTTCAGAGGGAAACTGGTTTCCGGAACACTTCCCGTTGTGATCCAGAATGTTGGGCGACCCGGAACTACTCACCTTCCAAACAGGAAGCAGGTAGCCAGGACTCCTGACAAATCGTTGGAGGTCAAGTCCTGACCTTAAGGGGAAGTTTAACGGCTTGAGGGACCAACCGGAAACCTACTGGTGTTATTTAGGGTAATCAAATTGCATTGTCATCAGGAAGTAGGGGAAGTCCCCCCAAGCAAGGTCGTAACTTGCGTGACCTTAAAGGTCACCCGTTAGCGGAAACAGGTTTCCTGGACATTTCCCGCAGTGATCCAGTATATTGGGCGACCCGGAACTAGTCGCCTTCCAAACAGGAAGCAGGTAGGTAGAGTCCCGAACTAGAAAAACGCTTCGGAGGTTAATTCCCGACCTTCGGAGAAATCTAACTGTTCAGAATTGCCTAGGAACCCGGAAAAACTCGATTCGCAGCAGTGATTCATCTTGGGCAAATAATAAAAGTCCGCCAGGCAGGGGCTGCGTAAACTAAGCAGATTTCCCAGCGTCAAGTTATACAATAGAGAAATATACATACTGCTAACACAACACCACCGTGATTAAATACAAACGCTAATGAGAAATCTTTCAGTTAATTAAAATAAATTCCCAACTGAAACGGCTTCTGAATTGTAAAAATAATTTATATTTTAATAACTCAAATTTTAGTAGTCCGAGAACTAAAGAAGGGGGGGGGGCGGATGAACAGAACGTATTTGCATAAATCTCACAAAGTAACGAAGGTAAGGTAAGGTTAGAAGGAGCTTCCACCTGAGCCGAGTAATTACGGAAATGGCCGACCTAATCCGAACTATACCCGACCACAGACTTCATAAAAATGCAAATATCTCGGTTAATATTCAAGATAGAGAATAAATGTATATAACAATATTTATAGGAAATTTAATTTTCAATAAGATTGGTTCTATACAATTTTTCGATCCGATGCATAATAAAGGAGATATTTTGAATTTTCGAAAATCCCCCCTCTAAACCCCCCTCCCTCTAGTCCGATTTCAGCCATTAACAATCTGTCTTTTTATTGTACATAAAACGGTTAAATATCGAGTTTCGTCACCATAAAACAAAAAGTGCGACTAGAGCGTTAACAGACAAATATATACATCTATATATATATATATATATATATATATATATATATATATATAATTTTGAACGTAGCTCATTTTTGTCATCTCCTGACTAGGATCGATGGACATTTGAAGAAATGTTTCTCAAATCGCGTCACGAGTACGACCTCAATAGCTGATTTCCCTTAACACACATTGACCGGTAGATTATCACAACTAGACATTTCAACACGCGCCTTACAACCCCAGTTGAGTTTTTACACCTACTTTGTATAAAGCGAACGACTCTCCTGCGAACGGCCCCCCACAGGGCCTAATCTCATACCCGGTCCTATATATATATATATATATATATATATTATATATATATATATACTATATAATTTTATTATATATATTTATATATATTATAAAATTTTTAACCTCTGTCTGTACATTGATTTTTCGCGCTGTCCTATTTTCACGAAAGTTTTCGTTTCTATTGTTTCATAGACACCTTAACTGCATTTTGTTTCTTTGTGTGTTTGGGTTGTCTTCCTTTTCACGCATAAACGATGGAACCGGAAGTTTATGACTTGGTATGTATATTATTCTAGCTCCCAAAATTATCATTAGGCTATATTAATATTCCTCTGAAAACGAACAGGTGGCGAGTGGGGTTATAAGGGAGGGTGAAATGAAAAATAGTGATATTTCGTTCCTATTGCGGGTTAGTCAAATATGCACATTACAAAAAGTTATTTATTTTGTTATTAGAGGAAATTTTTGTTATATACATATCGTTTCGTATTACCCCTTCGACCTATTTAAGGCGTTATACGCTAAAAAAAGTATTTGCTGTAAGTCAACAATTTTATTTGGTGCAAAAGAAAAAAAGCGAACTAAAAATTAAAAACTCGGTATGTGTATTAGCCACTAACGCTTTCATTATAATAAGCCATACTAACATTTTAGGGACGTACAGATGTGGGGTTATAAGGGAGGCATGAATTAAAAAGTAGTGATATTTCGTTTCCTATTGGTGGTTTCGGCAAATATGAATAACTATAAGTTGTTTATTTAGTTATATAGAGAAATTTGCTCAACAATTCTTTTCAATATGAAGTAACAGGTACCTCACCTGGAAAAATTAATTCAAATGTATATTATTTTGTCCTTAATAACTGAAATCTATGCATAATGCACAGAAAACGGGAAATATGACAATATGGAGGACGGCGGAGTCTTACATAAAAAAATAATTTAATTATTAACAAATCCACAGCAACTCATACGGGTATTAACCCAAACATGGGGCGGGTATGTCAATAAATATTGTGCAGTGTAAAGTATCTTCAGCTAGAATATAATATATATATAATATATTATATTATATTTATATATATATATATATTATATTATATATATTGTCCGGAGGGGGCCAATGGCACCCCGAGAGGCTGAGTCGAGCGGGCGTCCCTTCATCGACCTGATGGCGAGAGAGTGTTAGCCGTCTCCCGGCCAACGGTGAGCAAACCAGTCCCCGGTCTCCTAGCCTACCTAAGCCAGCCACTCGCTCTCTCTCTCTGCCTCTCGCACCATCTCGCATCGCCACTTCTCTATCTCGCTCTCTCTCTCTCAACGTCCAGCCATTGGTAACTATGATTGTTAATGTGTTTCTCAAAGTATGTAACTCGTGAAAATGTGTATGTGATATGAATGCAAAAAAGGACTCTAAGTTGTTTCTGTGATTAGCTCTTTCGAACGCCTCCCCCCCCTCTCTCTCCCTCTCTTTCTCACTCCCTCCCTCTGTCTTGCTCTCTCTCGCTCTATCTCTCTCTCTCTCTCTCTCTCTCTCTTTTCTGCCTCACCTCCCCTTCCTCTCTCTTTCCCCATCCCCCCCTCTCTCTGGGGGGCTGTCTGTCTGTCTGTCTGTCTGTCTCTCTCTCTCTCTCTCTCTCTCTCACTCCTTCCCTCCTGTCTCTCTCTTTCACTCCCTCCTCTTTCTCGCTCTATCTCTCTCTCTCTCTCTCTCTTCTGCCTGCACCCCTCCCCTCTCTCTCCCCCTCCTTCTCCTCTCTCTCACTCCCCCCTACCCCTCTCTCTCTCATCTCTCCCCCCCTCTCTCCCACCTCTCTCTCTCTCTCACTCCTCGTCTCTCAGTTCTCTCTCTCTCTCTCTCTCCCTCCCCCCCTCTATCTCTCTATCTCTCACTCCCTCCCTCCTTCTCTCTCGTTCACTCCCTCCCTCTCTCTCGCTCTATCTCTCTCTCTCTCTCTCTCTGTTTCCCTCACCTCCCTTACGCTCTCTCTCTCTCTCTCTCTCTCTCTCTCTCTTATCTTTCTCTCTCTCTCTCTCTCTCTCTCTCACTCCCTCCCTCTCTCTCTCTCTCTCATTACTCCTCCCTCTCTCTCGCTCTCTCTCTCTCCTCTCTCTCGCTCTATCCCTCCTCTCTCTCTCTCTCTCTCGTCTCCTCTCTCTCCTCTCTCTCTACTCTCCTCCCTCTCATCTCTCTCTCTCTCTCATCCTCACTCTCTCTCTCACTCTCTTTCTCTCTCTCTCTCTCTCTCTCTCTCTCTCTCTCCCTCTTCCCCCCTTCTCTCAATACCTCCCTCACTCTCTCTCGCTCATCTCTCTCTCTCTTTCTGCTCCCTCCCCCCCCTCTCTCTACCCCCCCCTCTCTCTCTCTCTCTCTCTCTTATGCTCTATCTAACATTCTTCGTTTCTCTATCCCTCTCTATCTTTCTTACTTTTTCATCTCTCCTCTCTCTCACCCTAGTTTATCTCTCTTTCTCTGTCTCCCTCCTTTGCTCTCTTTCTATCTCTCTCTCAACTTTCTCCCTTCCTCTATCCCTCCCCCATTCTCTATCTTTATTCTCACTGTCTTCCCACCTCTCTCTCCTTCCAATCTCCTTCCTCCCTCACTTTCACTCAACGTTTCTCATATCTCTTTTATTCGTTGTATCTTTCACACTCTCTTGAACTATCTCTCTCATGCCACTTCTCTGTCTTCCTCCCTCTCTTTATTTCTTTCACTCTCACTCGATCACTCTCTCACTCTCTCCCCCCTCCCCCCCCCTGTTTTTCCCTCCTCGTTCTCTCTCTGTCTATCACTCCCTTCCCCAGACACTCTCTTATTCTGTCCCAACCTCCCTCTCTCACCACTCTCACTATCTTTCTCACTATTTCCATATATCTCTCTCTTCCCACTTCTTCCATCACCTTGCCTCCCTCTTTCTCTCACTGTCTCTTCATCTCTCTCAATCTCTCTATCTCTTTCTTTCCCCGCCAAAACCCCTCACTCCCTCATTTATTGTTCTCCTCACACTCTCTCTTTCTCTCTCCCCCTCATATCCCTCCCTCTCTCCTTCTCCCTCACTCACACGCACACACACGCAATCTCCGTAAGGTCCCAGTATCTCAGAAAGATTCCTAGTTACATAAGTTCTTCCTTCTAAATACATTCGTAGAGCCAAGAATTTCCTTAAGTATCTTGGGGGATGTCATGGGGGGCGGGGGCGGAGTAGATGATGGTTTCCCAGAAGATTATGAAGCAGCGGGAATCGACCAGTCCGTCCGGAGTTGGGGGCCGGTCGTCGCCATGGCTGCCCTCTCTCCAAACCCCCCGGGGGTCATCAAGCCCCCGCGTGTTGCTGCTGCTATGAAAACACGTTCAGGGCTTTCCCAATGTCGATGGAAGACACTGGCTAATTGCAAAATGCAGTTCTGGTATGTCGACTTGTTCCATCCCAAATGAAATCCGAAGGAAAACTAACTATATAATCTCTACGAAGGGGTCGGATCTTGGAGGCATCGATCCAGCTTCCGATAGAGTTTCTGCCGGCGTTGCCTAGGCAACGCCGGCAGAACTCCAACCAGAAGCCCCGAAAAGATAAATTGCATATAACAACAATTGTAAAGTTCAACAAGATTGGTTCTATAACATTTTACTCTCAGACTCATAATAACGGAGATAATTGGAATTATAGCTAAAATGAATAGATTAGGTCTGAGATACTGACCTTTTGCGACATTTTAAAAGGAAAACGCTAATATCTCTGCTAATATTTACGATATAGAAAAAGTGCATATAACAACAATTGTAGAGCATCAATAGTTCAACAAGATCGGTTCTATAACATTTTACTCTCAGGCTCATAATAACGGAGATATTTGGAATTTTTGTTATGAATAGCTGAAATAGTATAGGTCTGAGGTACTAACCTTGTGCAACACCTTAATGTAAGAAAAACGCTAATATTTCGGTTAGTATTTGAGATAGATAAAAAGTGCACATAACAATAATTGTAGAGCATCAATAGTTCAACAAGATTGGTTCTATAACATTTTACTCTCAGGCTCATAATAACGGAGATATTTGGAATTTTTGTTACGAATAGCTGAAATAGTATAGGTCTGAGATACTTATCTTGTGCAATATATTTTTATAGAAAAAGCTAATATCTCGGTTAATATTTACGATAGAGAAAAAGTGCATATAACAACAATTGTAGAGCATCAATAGTTCAACAAGATTGGTTCTATAACATTTTACTCTCTGACTCATAATAACGGAGATATTTGGAATTTTTATTATGAACAACTAAGCCCCCCCCCCCCCCCCCCCCCATAGAACAGCACTAAGATAGTAACCTTGTGGAAACACCTTAATTAAGAAAGAACTCTAATATCTCGGTTAATATTTATCTGATAGAGAAAAAGTGTTGTGCATATAACAACAATTGTAGAGCCATCAATAGTTTCATCAGATTGGTTCTATAACATTATACTGTAAGACTCATAATAACGGAGAGATTATTTAGGAATTTTTTTGATATTACGAATAGCTGAAATAGTATAGGTCTGAGATAACGTAAACTCTTGTGCAATATATTTTATCTATAGAAAACGCTAATATCTCGGGTTAATATTTTTACGATTAGAGAAAAAGTGCATATAACAACCGACTATTGTAGGAGCATCAATAGTTCAACAAGATATGGTTCTATAACATTTTACCCTCAGGCTCATTAATAAACTCGGAGATTATTTGGAATTTTTGTTAAGAATAGCCCTAAAATGGATTATGTCTGATGATCCAATCTTTGTGCAACAATTTATCTAATGAAAAAACGTTATATCTCGGTTAATATTTGTGGTACGATAGAGAAAAGTGCATATAAAAAACAAATTGTAGGAGCATCAACTAGTTTCATCATAGATTGGTCTATTAACATTTTACTCTCTGACTCTATAATAAACGGAGATATTTGGAATTTTTATTAGACAAACTAAGTAAAAATGAACCAAGCACTTATGGATAGTGACCTATTGGGAAACACCTATAATTAAAGAAAGACGCTAAGATCTCGGTTAATATTTATGATAGAGAAAAAGTGCATATAACAACAATTGTAGAGCATTAATAGCTCAACAAGATTGGTTCTATAACATTTTACTCTCAGGCTCATAACAACGGTGATATTTGGAATTTTCTAATTCCGCTGTCTATCCCCCTTCGCTAACAGTTCGTGGTCACATTTCAACCATAAGATCTTGAATATTAGCCGAGATATTTGCATTTTTCAGTTTTCATCCTCGAGCAAAGCCCCACTCCTGCTCGTGTCACATAAACAATACTCTGTTATATAATGAAGCACATTATTCCAAGCTTAAATACCAAATATTGTTCTCATTGAACATTTACGTTTTGAGGTAAATGCAAATACGTGGCGCACGTCTGGAATCTGCTTAAGACTTTTTTATCTGCCGAGTCTGAGGTGGGATTGCCAAATTTAAGACTTCCAAATTCCCGGCGCTTGAAAAGGAGACGAAAGGCTTCTAAGGTTCACTGGATTTTCTTCCAAAGGTTTTCTTGCAACAAAATTGTTGCAGGTTGTGCAAAAAGGTGTCAGGTTTAAGCCGAACGGGACTGGTTGTATCTTGGATGAAGGCATCGACCAGCTTCCGATAGTTTCTTTCGTCGTTGTCTTGGCAACGTTTCGATGGCCGGGGATTCCCGCTAAGTTCCCCAACATATTTCATATGGACATCGGCTCACATCGAATTCGTAGTTCGGTTAGCCGATCGATCAAAGGGGTCGTTTTAATCTAGAGTGGTTGTTTAATAGCAGATTTCCCTCCAGGGAAATCAGCTATTGTGGTTGTACTCATGAGGGAATTTTCAATTTTTTATCTTCAAATGTATTCCCGCAAAGTTCCCCAACATATTTCATATGGACATCTCACCCCCCCCCCCCCCCACCCCCCCCCCCCCCCACCCCCCCCCCCCCCCACCCCCCCCCCCCCCCACCCCCCCCCCCCCCCACCCCCCCCCCCCCCCACCCCCCCCCCCCCCCACCCCCCCCCCCCCCCACCCCCCCCCCCCCCCACCCCCCCCCCCCCCCACCCCCCCCCCCCCCCCCCCCCCCCCCCCCACCCCCCCCCCCCCCCACCCCCCCCCCCCCCCACCCCCCCCCCCCACACCCCCCCCCCTCCCCCCCCCCCCCCCCCCCCACCCCCCCCCCACCCCCCCCACCCCCCCCGCCCCCACCCCCCCCACCCCCCCCCCCCCCCCCCCCCACCCCCCCCCCCCCCCCACCCCCCCCCCCCCCCACCCACCCCCCCCCCCACCCCCCCACCACACCCCCCCCCCACCCCCCCCCCCCCCCCCCCCCCCCCCCCCCCACCACCCCCCCCCCCCACCCCCCCCCCCCCCCCACCCCCCCCCCCCCCCACACCCTCCCCCCACCCCCTCCATCCCTTTCTCCTCATCTCCCCCTCCATCCCTTTCTCTTCACTCCCATCCCTCCCTTTCTCTCTCTCTCACCCCCCCCCCCATCCCTTTTTCTCACCCCCCCCTCATCCTTTTTCTTTTCTTCTCACTCCCGCCCTCCAATCCCTTTCTCTCTCACTCCCTCCCAACCCATTCTCTCTCACTCCCTCCTCACATCCCTAAACTCTTTCGCTCCCTCCCTCACATCCCTAACTCTTTCGCTCCTCCCTCCCATCCCTAACTCTCTCACTCCCTCCCTCCCGTCTGTCTCTCTCACTCCCTCCCTCCCGTCTGTCTCTCTCACTCCCTCCCTTCCCTCTGTCTCTCTCACTCCCTCCCTTCCCTCTGTCTCTCTCACTCCCTCCCTTCCCTCTGTCTCTCTCACTCCCTCCCACCCATCCCTTTCTCTCTCACTCCCTCGCTCCCATCCCTTTCTCTCTCACTCCCTCCCTCCTATCCCTTTCTCTCTCACTCCCTCCCTCCTATCCCTTTCTCTCTCACTCCCTCCCACCCATCCCTTTCTCTCTCACTCCCTCCCTCCCATCCCTTTCTCTCACTCCCTATATATATATATATATATATATATATATATATATATATATATACTATAGTGCTAAAATGGTGTATATTTCGATATTTACCTTGCACCTAGTCTCGAAAGGCAGCTGTTCCTCAGTGCACCACGGCTCGTTGGACGGGAGGCTCGACTCCGTCTCCGAACTCTTCACTAATAGCTCTTTCACAATCTACAATAGATCAACAATATAATATATAGTAATCAAATCAATTAATCTAGTAAAGAAGTGGTTAATAAAATAAATTTAAAATAGTCCGGCACACAACAGTCGTGTGCAACAAGCATATTTCGCAGCGTGAAGTTGTCCAATAGATAAATGTGCATGCTGCTAAACACTCAACACGACCGCAGCAATATTACAGCGAATAAATACATGATGCTAATGAGAAACCTCCCGACGGAAAGCAGCTGAATTTGGACACAAACAGTTCTGCCGACCTTATTACCGGAAAGAAATACAATTACTCTAATATATATGGATATAAAGTATTAATTTGATTGCAAAATATTTTACTATATCTAGTACTGGTAAATTTATAATGAACCAGAATTAATTGTTATCTCGTGTAATAAAGGTCTCTCGAAATCAATATTTGGTTTTTTATGCTTGGTAATAATTCGGTTTATTATATAACAGAGTATTGGTTTATGCGAACACGGAGCAGGAGTGAGGGCTTTTGCTCCGAGGATGAAAACTGAAAAATGCATAATTTATCTCGGCTTATATTCAAGATAGAGAAATAAATGTAATATAACATATATATAGGAATTTAATTTGCAACAAGATGGGTTCTATAACATTTTTTCTCTCCGGCTCATTTAATATCGGTGATATTTGGAATTGTAGCTATTATTAATTGGATTAGGTCTGAGATACTAACCTTGTGCAAACACTTTATTAAAGAAAAAACAGCTAATATTCTCGGTTGCTTAATATTCAAGATAGAGAATAAATGTATATAACAATATTTATAGTAAATTTAATTTGCAATAAGATTGGTTATGTACAATTTTTCGATCCGACGTACATTTACAGAGATATTTTGAATTTTCGAAAATCCTCCCCTCTAAACCCTAGCTACCACTGGTCCGATTTCAGCAATTAACGCACTTGATCTTTCATGAATCATTTCATTCATCTTTCTTGATGAAAATAAATATTAAAGCACTTATATGAGTTACCTTTCTCGATACAATGTTCTTCACTTGAACGGGAAATTGGTCGGGCAGGTTCTGAGCTATATGGCCGAACGCTACGATTGCCGTCAGGTAGTTCTCCGACTCTGGAACGAGGTTTCTGAGCGCATTTTTCTGGAAAATATCAAAATATATTTTTATTAACCTCGTAAATTAATAATTCTAAATATATTGATTAGAGAGGACTTTAAGATATATTTTTAAAAAGTTGATCGGTTTAGTGAAAGAAAATGATGTACAAAAGTTATTGTTGATATATTTGATATAATAGCTCAGATATATATATATATATATATATATATATATATATATATTATACTATAGAGATATACTAGCTGAGATTGATTTGCCGGTCTTCGCCCGGGAAATTTTGATTTGAGGCTGAATGGTGATGGTATTTTTTTGGCTGGAGGCTTTTACTTTTGCACGACTTTTCTATTGGACATTTTACCCGTTGGCTCCCCCAGTGTTTAGGGTTAATACTCGTCGTTGCTGTGGATTTGCTAATAAATAAATTTAATTTTTTATGTATGAGACTTTCACTGTCGTCCATATTGTCATATTTCCCGTTCTCCTGTGCATTATGAATATAATTTTGAGAAATTATTAAGGAACAAAATCTAACATTAGATTTTGAATTATTTTTTCCAGCTGAGGTATACCTGGTAGTTTCATATTGAAAAGAAGTGATGAAGTTGAGCCAAATTTCTCTAAATTACAACAAGATAAACAACTTTTGTGTTCAGTTCATATTTGCCGGAAACACCATAGGACAACCCCAATAGGAAATCATTATTATTAATTTCAGGCCTCCCTTATAACCCCCACTCCTGCCCGTCACTAGAAAAATGTTAGTATAGCTTATTATAAGGAAGGCGTTAGTGCTAATACACATACCGAGTGTTTTATTTAGTTCGGTTGAGTCTTTTGTGCCAAATAAAATTGTTGACTCCTGCTATAATTTTTAGCGTATAACGCCTTTATACTTCGGTATACGACGATAGTGTATATAACAAAAGTTACTCTAAATAACAAAATAAACAACTTTTGTTATGTGCATATTTGCCGAAAATGCAATAGGAAACGAAATATCGCTATTTTTAATTTCAGGCCTCCCTTATAACCCCCACTCCTGTTCGTCTCAGAGAATATCAACATAGCCTAAAGTCTAAGTTGGGCTAGTAGTAATATACATACCAAGTTTCATAAAATTCGGTTCAGCCGTTTATGCGTGAAAAGGTAGCAAACAAACAAACAAACACAGCGGGAGTCAACTATTTTATTGGGCGCTAACGATTGAACCGAACTAAATAAAAAATCAGTATGTCAATTAGCATTAATTCTTCCTTATTATAAGCTATATTAACAAATGTTTATGGACGGGCAGAGTGGGGGTTATAACGAAGGCCTGAAATAAAAATTCATGATATTTCATTGTCTACTTATTTTTCGACAAACATGCACATAACAAAAGTTGTTTACTTTGTTATTTAGATTAACTTTTTTTTTATTTTTTATACATTTCTCCAGGAACAATGTGTGGAGCAAGTAATTTGCGTAGAAATATTGATATGCTCAACAATTCATTCCAATTTGAAACTACCAGGTACCTCAGCTGGAAAAATTAATTCAAATTAATGTTAATATTTTGTCCTTAATAACTGAAATCTATGCATAATGCACAGGAGACGGGAAATATGACAATATGCAAGACAGTGAAGTCTTACATAAAAAATTAATTTTATTATTAGCAAATCCACAGCAACGACGGGTATTAACCCTAAACACTGGGACGGGTAAATGTCAAAATATTGTGCAAAGTAAAGCCTTGCCAAAAAATACCATCACCATTCAGCCTCAAATCAATTCCCGGGCGAAGCCGGCTATCTCAGCTAGTATATATATATATATATATATATATATATATATATATATATATATATATAAATCTGGGGACTTACATCTAATATTTCGTTGAACTCAGCGTATCCAGCTTTCCCGTAGTTGATGTGCAGACAGCGAATCGCCTGCTTGGCGTGTTTGGGGTTGCCTCGCTCGGCAAACTCCTTGCACAGCGGAACTAGCCCGTGCTCTTCGGATACCTCGGGGAAATGCTCAACTGGAACACACAATATTAGCCACGGGAATAATCAAATATATACACGCTTGCTTTCTACCTATGTATATATATATATATATACATATATATATATATATATATATATATATATATATCACACTCCCTCACTAGCTCCATCTCCATCTCTCCCTAGCCCCATCTCCATCTCTCCCTAGCCCCGTCTCCATCTCTCCCTAGCCCCGTCTCCATCTCTCCCTAGCCCCATCTCCATCTCTCCCTAGCCCCGTCTCCATCTCTCCCTAGCCCCGTCTCCATCTCTCCCTAGCCCCGTCTCCATCTCTCCCTAGCCCCATCTCCATCTCTCCCTAGCCCCATCTCCATCTCTCCCTAGCCCCATCTCCATCTCTCCCTAGCTCCATCTCCATCTCTCCCTAGCGCCATCTCCATCTCCCCCTAGCCCCATCTCCATCTCTCACTCGAGTCCTCTCGATCTCTCCATAGACCTCTCTCCATCTCTCCCTAGCCCCCTCTCCATCTCTCCCTAGCCCCATCTCCATCTCTCCCTAGCCCCCTCTCCATCTCTCCCTAGCTCCTTCTCCATCTCTCCCTAGCTCCTTCTCCATCTCTCCCTAGCCCCATCTCCATCTCTCCCTAGCCCCATCTCCATCTCTCCCTAGCCCCATCTCCATCTCTCCCTAGCCCCATCTCCATCTCTCCCTAGCCCCATCTCCATCTCTCCCTAGCTCCATCTCCATCTCTCCCTAGCCCCATCTCCATCTCTCCCTAGCCCCATCTCCATCTCTCCATTGCACATACTCCATCTCTCCCTAGCACCTTCTCCATCTCTCCCTAGCCCCATCTCCATCTCTCTCTAGCTAGCTCCATCTCCATCTCTCGCTAGCCCCATCTCCATCTCTCCCTAGCCCATCTCCATCTCTTCTAGCCCCATCTCCATCTCTCCCCCTAGCTCCATCTCTCCCTAGCCCCATCTCTATCTCTCCCTAGCCCCATCTCCATCTCTCCCTAGCCCCATCTCCATCTCTCCCTAGCCTAATCTCCATCTCTCCCTAGCCCCATCTCTATCTCTCCCTAGCTCCATCATCTCTCCCTAGCCCCATCTCCATCTCTCGTCTCCTATCTCTCTCTAGCACAATCTCCATCTCTCCCTAGCCCCATCTCCATCTCTCCCTAGCCCCATCTCCATCTCTCCCTAGCCCCATCTCCATCTCTCCCTAGCCCCATCTCCATCTCTCCCTAGCCCCATCTCCATCTCTCCCTAGCCCCAATCTCCCTTGGTACTCCATCTCTCCCTAGCCCCATCTCCATCTCTCCCTAGCCCCGTCTCCATCTCTCCCTAGCCCCGTCTCCATCTCTCCCTAGCCCCCTCTCCATCTCTCCCTAGCCCCCTCTCCATCTCTCCCTACCCCCCACTCCATCTCTCCCTCGCCCCATCTCCATCTCTCCCTAGCCCTTCTCCATCTCCATCTCCATCTCTCCCTAGCCCCGTCTCCATCTCTCCCTAGCCCCATCTCCATCTCTCCCTAGCCCCATCTCCATCTCTCCCTAGCTCCATGTCCATCTCTCACTAGCACAAACTCTCCCAAGCCCCATCCTTATCTCCCTAGCCCCATCTCCATCTCTCCCTAGCCCCATCTCCAATCTATCCCTAGCTACCTAGCCCCATCTCCATCTCTCCCTAGCCCCATCTCCATATCTCCCTAGCCCCAGCTCCAAAACTCTCTAGCCCTTCTCCATCTCTCCATGGCCCCATCTCCATCTTCTCCCTAGCTCCATCTAACTCTCTCCCTATCCATCACTCCCTCTCTTATCTCTCTCTCACTCCACCATTACCAAATGCCCTACTTACAAACAGGCTTGTATTTGCCGAGGAACGTCAGAACGGACAGGACCATCGGATCTTCCGTCTTGACGAGCCGCACCAAATGAGAAATGATGTCCGCGTGGAAGAAATGAGCGGGGAACACGTACGCCAGAATCTAAAACACAATATTCAAGAATTAGTTCAAACAAACTCAAAATACATATAACCCACTAAGCATATTTCACAGCGTGAAGTTGTCCAATAGATAAATGTGCATCCTGCTAAACACTCAACACGACCGCAGCAATATTACAGCGAATAAATACATGATGCTAATGAGAAACCTCCCGACGGAAAGCAGCTGAAATGGAAACAAACAGTTCTGCCGACTTATTACCGGAAAGAAAAACAATTACTCTAATATATCTGAATATAACGTATTAATTTGATCGCAAACTATTTACTATATCTAGTACTGTAATTTATAATGAACCAGAATAATTGTTATCTCGTGTAATAAAGGTCTCTCGAAAACAATATTCGGTATTTAAGCTTGGAATAATGCGGTTTATTATATAACAGAGTATTGTTTATAAAAATTGTACATGAAATGAATATTTACCATACATTTTTCACCTTGTCGGGAACTTTTTTTCTACTTGGTGTGATAATTTTGGTGATTAACGAAGGATTTTAATTTTTGTTATACATTAATATGGTGTGTGGTTGAGTATCGAATGAAATTTCAATTACGACATCTATATATAAATTAAAATTTATTAATGTTTATAAAGTTTAAAATTAGGGGGGAAAAACAGAGGGAAGGAAAAAAAAACCAAAACTGCAGGAAACTAGTAGTTTAGTTTTAAAAAAACTAATTGGATAATAAACATAAATTAAAGAAAAAAACATATGATATAAAATAAATAATGTATTTTGTAATTAGCGCAATTCTTCATTATCACAATATGTTAGGACATAGATTTTATCGGCAGTTGTTGAAGCCATTGTAGACAAAGTGAACTTCCATGTGTGCACTCTTCTCAAAATACGGTTCTAACTTTTTTGTTTGCCTAATTCTAGAGGACAATGGTTTTTTTTTTGATTTTTTCGAAACACCCGGAGCACTTTTTTGAAATAAAGACTAAATCCACTAATTGTCAGGCACACGTGATTTGCTCATTTATACAGATTATATGTTTCGGAAAAGACGACAGCAAAAAGTAAACTGAATATGGGAGGGACGGCGTTTTCTGGTCAATTTGCATAGCCTTTGTAACATAACAGAAAACAAGCGCGGATTTCAGAGGGAAAAGCAGACGGGAAATACACACTGGGGCTATATGACACCGTGCCGGACTAGCGCCCAAATACCAACCTCTCCAGGCCGGCACGGGTCAGTCATTAATGCCTCGGTGCATTTTTATACACATGATTGTCTATACAAACGTATTTTTTGGATTTGAAATTCATAAACGTACTATTTTTAATTAGAGTGGCGAGTTCGATTCTCGCCTGGGCAAAGGAAATTATTTAGTGACGGAATTCATACAATAACGTCCTAAAATCACAGCCGCCGCTAGAAAAGGGTGGTAACCTGTAGATAACCCGGCACGATTAGCCTCAGATGCAAAAAGTGGACGTTAATAAATAATAATAATAATATTTTTAATTATATTTACTAGTACAAAGCAAAACCCGTCAAAGTATTTTTTGAACATTTATCTTCAAACCCGAAATAAATTATTCTAACAATCCGGAAGCCGTTTCAGTTGGGAATTTATTTCAATTAACTGAAAGATTTCTCATTGCCGTTTGTATTTAATCACGGTGGTGTTAAGTGTTTAGCAGTATGTATATTTCTCTATTGTATAACTTGACGCTGGGAAATATGCTTATCTTACGCAGCTGTTGCCTCGCAGACTTTTATATTAATTGACTTATATATATATATATATATATATATATTTTTATATAAAAATTTATATATATATATCATTTATATATGATAGGCATAAGATGGTCATACCATGGTGCATCCTTGTAAGGTCCCATATCGGCAGCGTTCTGTGGATCGAGGTGCAATTCCTCGATGAGGTTACCTCCTCGCATGCACTCCTCGACGTAACTAATCAGAATCTAAACAGAAATGGAAAAATATTAGATGAGACGAAGAAATACCTGATAACGCTGCCCCCCCCCAGAGATAGAGGGGGGGGGAGATATAGAGGGGGGGAGAGGAGAGAGAAGGGGGAGATATAGAGTGAGGGGAGAGAGATAGAGCGGAGGAGAAGGATAGAGGGGGGGAGATAGAGGGGGAGGGAGAGAGAGAGAGGGGGGAGAGAGAGAGAGGGGGAGAGAGAGTGAGAGGGGGGAGAGAGACAGAGAGGGGGAGAGAGAGGGGGGGAGAGAGAGAGGAGGGGAGGGGAGGAGAGAGGGGGGAGAGGGAGGGGGGGGAGAGGAGTGAGAGGGGGAGAGGGGAGAGAGGGGGGAGAGAGAGGGGGTGAGAAAGGGGTGGGGAGAGAGAGGGGGAGGGGAGAGTAGAGGGGGGGGAGAGATGAGGGGGGGGGGAGAGAGAGAGGGGGGAGAGAGAGAGAGGAGAGGGGGGGGAAAGATAAAGGGGGGGAAATAAAGGGAGAGAGAGAGAGAGAGAGAGGAGAGAGAGGAGAGAGAGGAAGACAGGGATCTCTCTCTATCACTCTCTCCCCCCCCCCCCCTCTCTCTCTCCTCTCTCAACCTCTCCTTCTCTCTCTCTCGCTTCTATCTTTCTCCCTCCCTCTCTCCTCTTTCTCCCCTCACTCTCTCTCTCCACACCCTCTCTCTCTCGCTCTCCTTCCCCTCTCTCACTCTCTCTCTCATCCCCTTCAATCTCACTCTTCTCCCCTCTCTCTATCTCTCATCTACCTCACTCTTTCTCTCTCTCTCCTTGTCTCTCCCGCTCTCTCCCCCCCCCTCTCTTTCTCTCTCTCTCTCATTCTCTATCTAAAATAAAATAAATAAATAAAAAACCATCATCATACCTTAAGTGATTCGTAGTCTATCATAACGGAAGAAACTCGCTCGAGAAGCATTTTGATGGTGTTGTAATATAGATTGGTCATGACCGGCTGGCCGAGCTTCTTGAGGACTAGACTCGTCGTCTCAGCACACTCCTTGCACGTAACGTCTGCTGCTACAATACGCTCCAAACCTGCAACCAACAGCAATAAAGTGGTAATGAAAAGGGTGCCGAGCTGTAGATAAGCCCTCCCTATTAGCCGTACAGTCGGTAGAGCTAGAGTCATGGCTTCCATTTATATAGTGAGCGACTCGCTGCATAAAATCCTCAGCCGAAAGGGTGCCCAGCTGTAGATAAGCCCTCCCTATTAGCCGTACAGTCGGTTAGATGCTAGGAGTCGTGGCTTCCATTTATCTAGTGAGCGACTCGCTGCATTAAAATCCTCAGCCGAATTGCTGTGCCCAGCTGTGTATAAGCCCTCCTTATTAGCAGTTACAGTCGGTAGTAGAGCTTAGAGTCGTGGCTTCCATTTATCTAGTGAGCGACTCGCTGCATAAAATCCTCAGCCGAAAGGGGTGCCCGAGCTGTAGATAAGCCCTTCCTATGTGCCGTACAGGTCGGGTTAGAGCTAGAGTCGTGGCTTCCACTTTTATTCTAGTGAGCGACTCGCTGCATAAATCTCAGCCGAAAGGGTGCCCAGCTGTAGATAAGCCCTACCTATTAGTGGTTAGAGCTAGAGTCGTGGTTCCATTTATCTAGTGAGCGAATCGCTGCATAAAATCCTCAGCCCGAAAAGGGTTGCCAGCTGTAGATAAGCCCTCCCTAATAGGCCGTATCAGTCAGTAGTAGAGCTAGAGTCGTGGCTTTCCATGATGTAGTGAGCGAACTCGCTGCATAATTCCCCAGCAGAAAGGGTGACCCAGCTGTAGATAAGCCCTCCCTATTAGCAGCTACAGTCGGTTGAGCTAGAAGTCGTTGGCTTCCAATGTATCTAGTGAGCGTAATCGCTGGCATAAAATCCTCAGACGAAAGGGGGTGCCCAGACTGTAGATAAGCCCTCCCTATTAGCCGTACGTCGGTAGAGCTAGATGTCGTGGCTTCCATTTATCTAGTGAGCGACTCGCTGCATTAAAATCCTCAGCCGAAAGGGGGTTGCCCAGCTGTAGATAAGCAACCTCCTATTAGCCGTATACAGTCGGTTAGAGCTAGAGTCGTGGCTTCCTTTTATCTAGTGAGCGGACTCGCTGCATAAATTCCTAGGCGATAAGGGTGCCCAGCTGTAGTTAAGCCCTCCCTATTAGCCGATCTCAGTCGGTAGTAGCTAGTGTCGTTGGCTTCCACTTTATCTAGTTGGAGCGACTCGCTGCATAAAATCCTCAGCCGAAAGGGTGCCCATCTGTATATAAGCCCTACCTATTAGTGTAGAGCTAGAGTCGTGGCTTCATTTATTCTAGTGAGCGACTGCTGCATAAAATCCTCAGCCGAAAGGGTGCCGAGCTGTAGGAATAAGCCTTCTCTATTTGCCGTAGAGCTAAAGTCGGTTTCCATTTATCTAGTGAGCGACTCGCTGCATAAAATCCTCAGCCGAAAGGGTGCCCAGCTGTAGATAAGCCCTCCCTATTAGCCAGCTAGAGCTAGAGTCGTGGGAGGAATTTACCTAGTGAGCGACTCGCTGCATAAAATCCTCAGCCGATAGGGGTGGCCAGATTGTAGATATGCCCATCCACTATTAGCAGTTACAGTCGGTTTTTAGAGCTTTATAGAGCTAGAGTCGTGGCTTCCATTTATCTAGTGAGTGACTCGCTGCATAAAATCCTCAGCCGAAAGGGTGCCCAGCTGTAGTAAAGCCCTCCCTATTAGCCGTACAGTCGGTTCCTATTAGTTAGAGCTCAGAGTCGTGGCTTCCATTTATCTAGTGAGCGGCTCGCGGCATTAAAAACCCTTAGTAATTGCAATAATAATTACTAATACTTACCGAGTAACAAGGTGTTATCATTGAGCACGTCGTTGGAGAGTTTCTGCAGGAATTCCTGCGCCTTCACCTGGTCCGGGAGGAATTTAGCGAGCTGCGTGTTCTTTATTTCTATCTCCTTGTTCCGTTCGGTAGACGGAGGCTTCTTATGGCTCTCGATCCACTCTCCAAACATTTTCCTCGCACTAAAAAATGAGAAATAGAATTAATTTTTATATATACAGTTAGTTTAATTCAGGATAGAATATATTTTAAAAAAATTGTATACCAAGCATATTTCGCAGCGCGAAGTTGTCCAATAGATAAATCTGCATCCTGCTAAACACTCAACACGACCGCAGCAATATTACAGACGAATAAAATACATGATGGCTATATGAGAGAAACCTCCCGTCGGAAAGCAGGTGAAATGGAAACAAACAGTTCTGCCCGACTTATTGCCGGAAAGAAAAACAATTACTGTAATTTTATCTTATGCTGTTTCTATGCCTTGCTTCTTGCAAGTATTCCTAGAGATCTTTTCTGTTGTACCTTTAACAAAAGGTTTTGTTACGGCCTGTTTTCCAGAGTTCCTCTTCATTGAGATCTTGATCTCCTTTTCTTTTTTTTCTTTCTTTGAATTGATTTCTGATTTTCCTCTTTCCCGTAGCCATACTTTAGCCGAGCAGTCATCAAGTGTCGTTTTTCCTTTGGGAGGTTCTGCGGCTCTGAAATTCTCAAGCTCTAGCGACCAATGTACGAATTATCCCTTATTTCTGTGGTGGATGGCGATGAGATGATCCAGAGAGAGATGAGAGAGAGAGAGAGAGAGAGGAGAGAGAGGAGGAGAGGGTGAGAGAGGGGAGAGAGAGAGGAGAGAGAGAGAGAGGGGAGGGAGAGCGAGAGGGGGAGAGAGAGAGTCGGGAGGAGGGAGAGAGAGGGGGAAGGAGAGAGGGGAATGGGAGGGAGGTTTAGAGAGAGAGAGGGGGGGGGGAGAGATGGGAGAGAGAGAGAGAGAGAGAGGAGTGGGAGGAGAGAGAGAGAGAGAGAGACTGAGAGAGAGAGAGAGAGACGAGAGGGGAGGGAGAGAGAGAGACCCCCCCCCCGCCCCCCCCCCCCCCCCCCGAGAGAGCAGTAGAGAGATGGACGAGAGAGATCGAATCCCCCCCCCCCCCCCCCCCCCCGACTGGGCTCGAGAGGAGGACTGCATGGATGGAGAGAGGGAGAGGCGGGAGAGAGATGAGGTGGAGAGAGAGAGAGAGAGAGAGGGAGAGGGGGAGGGAGAGATGAAGTGACGAGAGAGAGAGAGAGATGAGAACGGATGTGTGGGATGAGAGAGAGGACTGGAGGCAGAGAGGGAGAGGAGAGAGAGGGGTTGAGAGGAGGAAGGAGTGAGGAGACAGCGAGGAGGGAGAGAGAGAGAGTGAGAGACGAGAGAGAAGAGAGAGAGAGGAGGGAGGGAGGGAGGGAGGGAGGGAGGGAAGGGAGGGAGGGAGGGAGGGAGGGAGGGAGGGAGAGAGAAATCAAAGGAGGAGGGAGGGAGGGAGGGAGGGAGGCGAGAGAGAGAGAGGGACGAGAGAGAGAGGAGAGAGAGGAGAGGAGAGAGAGAGGAGTGAGAGACGAGAGATGGAGATCGAGAGAGAGAGAGGAGTGCCAGAGGAGAGACGAGACGAGAGAGAGAGTGATGCGAGAGAGAGAGAGGCCACCCCGCCCCAAGAGGAGAGAGAGAGAGAGTGTGAGAGCGAGAGAGAGAGAAGAGAGAGGGGGAGACTGAGAGAGAGTGAGAGAGAGAGAGATGAGAGAGAGAGGAGAGATGAGAGTGAGTCGGATGAGAGGGAGAGTGTCGGTGGAGAGAGAGAGTGTGGAGAGAGGATGAACCCCCGCTCCCCTCCCCCCCACCCCCCACCCCCCCCCCCCGATGATGAGGGAGGAAGTGAGAGTCGAGAGAGATGAGAGAGACGAGGGAGAGAGAGAAGACGGAAGAGGAGAGATCGAGTGGGGAGAGAGATGAGAGTAGAGGAGAGACGAGAGAGAGAGCGAGAGAGAGAGAGGAGGGTAGAGATGCGCGAGAGATGAGAGAGTGAGAGTATGAGAGAGTGCAGAGAGAGAGAGAGAGAGGAGGAGACGAGAGAGAGAGAGAGAGAGGAGAGAAAGAGTGATCGAGAGTGGGAGAGAGAGATGAGAGGACGAGAGAGGAGGAGAGATATAGAGAGAGGAGAGCGTTGAGACGAGAGCAAGGCTAGAGAGACGGGGAGAGAGAGAGAGTGAAGATGAGAGAGAGAGAGAGAGAGGGAGATGAGGGAGAGAGAGAGAGAGGAGAGAGAGGGATGAGAGAGAGGGAGAGAGAGGAAGAGAGAGAGAGAGGGAGACGTTAGAGAGAGAGATGGGAGAGAGGAGGAGAGGATGAGAGAGGACGGGGGGGGAAAGAGAGGGGAGAGAGAGGAGAGAGCGAGGAGAGAGAGAGAGAGGAGAGGAGGAGAGGAGAGATGGAGAGAGAGAGGATGAGAGAGAGGAGAGAGAATGGGACGAGAGATGAGAGGAGAGAGGAGAGGAGAGGATGAGAGAGAGAGAGGGAGAGCGACAGAGGACGACGAGGAGACCGAGAGAGAGAGAGAGAGTGAGTCCAGTACGCACCTATCTTCCATGCTAGTCATATAATATCCGTGCAGGATTTTATCCTTGATCCACGTCACAGCCTTCTTGGTAGCGGTCGCTACTTGCGCATCGCTCAGCGCTTTCTTGTAAATCATCGCTAAACCCGTCATCGCCATGTGGCCTTATGACGAACGTGTCATCAACATATCTGAACCATGTTTTCGGTTTTAGTCTTGCCGTTTCAAGTGCCTTCTTTTCGAATTTCTCCATGTAAGCATCGGCTGCCTTTGGCAGGAAAATAGCACACATGTTACCCAGCTGCAAAGATGAAACTCCAGACAAAAATCCCAGAGATATACAGCATACCATGTTCTTGCGTCTCAGAATACATTGGCCCAGAACCCGCAGATTGATAAACAACCAGGGTCCTCCGAGCACATCAGAGAGTTTGGAATAGTTTCGGACAGAAGAATCGAGCCATAGCGGAACAAATTTCTGGAAACCAACCACTAAATTCGATTAGTCAAGGTACCGGCAAAGGTGGACCGATACCCAAGAAAGTCTGGATTCGAGAAGCTAATAGAAATAGAGCGAAATGCCCTAACAACTTCAATAGAGAGGATGGATACAAACTCAGCAGAACTCTGAAGCCGGTAATTCCACAGAGACCTCGAATAAGAAACGAAAAACGACGGTACAGGCGATGAACGACCACCGGACCGAGTAATCCGTAGACCACTGGAAGGGAAGAACTCCGCCCAAGGAAACCCGGATTAAGACTTCAAATATATACCAGAGATGAACTAACAACTCTTCAGTCTCAGAGATAGCCCTGAGGAAGCTAGCAGCATGTCTAGCGAAACGTTGGCAACCAATATGAAGACACGGTCAAGACCCGAATGATATGAGATATGAGTATATCTTGTTTATACTTTGTTATACGACAAAAGTGAATACAACAAAAGCTACTCTAAATAACAAAACAAACAAATTTTATCCCGTGCAATTTTGCCGAAAAACCGATAGGAAACGAAATATAGCTATATTTAATTTGGGTCGTCCGTTGGTAGCGCCACTCCTGCTCCATCTTCCTTGGGCTGATTTGTGAATCTAAACCATCCACGGTGTCACCCAAACGCATACAAATATAAATATATATATATATATATATATATATATATATATATATATATATATATATAGTTTCATTGGTATAGTGCGGCTATAAGAAGGCCGTTTATTTGTTTCTGCATGTCCGATGCAAGTTAGCATATCACATGCATTTGGAGTGGACTACAATTAATTTATACATAGATTATTTCAAAACTATGACATATATATAAAGAATTAACAATAACAACGTTAAATAAAAGTAAAAACATATAAAGAGAAGATTATTAGTCTTAAAAGAAAAAGAGAAAAGAAATAATGAATATCCATAAATATTTTAAGTATAGTAGTTGTATCGACTGTAATAAGTATTCGACCGATTAATTGTATCGAAAGCATGTTCTGCGAATATTTTAAAAGCGTTATTATATTTAAAAAATAACTCGTCTTCTTCTATTGGAAATTTGCCTTTTTTTAGTTTTTGTCGTTGGTTAGTCTCAATAGTCTGCGATCGTATATTAAGTGTTTAGCTGTTTGTCGAGTCGAGTAATCACAGCGGCAAGTATTGTTGTCTTTTATGTTGAATCGTCGGTAGTAAGAATTTAGTCTACCGTGTCCTCTTACTAATTGTGTAATGTAAAAGTCTGTCTGTATGTATTCGCTGTTGAAATATGTGTTAATGTCCTTTATTAGTTACAGTCCATTGTTGTTGCTAATTTTCATTTAGGTTAGTTTGTAATGTATATTAACATTCCGGTAATTGGGAATCTTTTGAAGCAGGCTTAGCAGCTCTATCGGCCGATTCATTATCAAAATTATCAGAATATATATATATATATATATATATATATATATATATATATATATATAATATATATATATAAAATTGTAACCTCTGTCTGTACATTGATTTTATTCTCGAAATTTCACAATAACTTTTCGTTTCACATGTCATAGACACCATAACTGCATTTTGTTTCTTTCGTGTATGTTTGTTTGTTTGTTACCTTTTCACGCATAAACGGCTGAATCAAACTTTATGAAACTTGGTATGTATGTTACAACTAACCCAACTTAGACTTTAGGCTATATTAAAATTCTCTGAGATGAACAAAAGTGGGGGTTGTAAGGGAGGCCTGAAATTAAAAATAGCGATATTTCGTTTTCTATTGGTTTTTCGGCAAGTAAGAACATAACAAAAGTTGTTTATTTTGTTATTTAGAGTAACTTTTGTTATATAAACTTTTTTTGTATAACATATTATAAACGAGATATACGCTAAAACCTATAGCGGAAGTGAGCAATTTTATTTGGCACAAAGACACAACCGAACTAAAATAAAACTCTGTATGTATATTAGGACTAACACCTTCATTATAACAAGCCATACCAACATTTCTAGAAACAGGCAGGAGTGGGGGTTGCAAGGGAGGCCTGAATTTAAAAATAGCGGTATTTCGTTTTCTATTCGTTTTTCGGCAAATATGAACATAACAAAAGTTGTTAATTTTGTTATTTAGAGTAACTTTGGTCATGTTCATTTTTGTCTTTTAACAAAGTATAAACGAGATATACACTATAAACTAAAGCGGGAGTCAACGATTTCATTGAGCACTAACGAGTAAACAAAAACTCAGTATGTCAATTAGCATTAATTCTTCCATGATTATAAGCTATATTAAAATGTTTAGGTTAGAACGGGAGTGGCGGTTATAACAAAGGCCTGAAATAAAAATTCATGATATTTCATAGTCTATTTGTCTACGGGAAATATGACAATTTGGAGGACAGTTAAGACTTACATAAAAAATTAATTTTATTATTAACAAATGCCAACGACGGGTATTAACCCTAAACACTGGGACGGGTAAATGTCAAAATATTGTGCAAAGTAAAGCCTGCTGAAAAATACCATCACCGTTCAGCCTCAAATCAAATCCCGGGCGAAGCCGGCTATCTCAGCTAGTATATATATATATATCTACTTACAATAGCTGGTGCCTCTGTAGTTCTAGAAACGCCTTCATAGCGTTTGGATCTATAGTTCCAAGTAGATGGTATAGCTTCTTCATCCTCTCCTCCGCCGGGAGTTGGAACGGGACTAGGCTAGTATTCAGCAACCGTTCAACCAATAGTCTGCAACGAGAGGAAAAGGTTTTTAGTATTTAGATAAATAGTGATTGAACGGTCAGAATAGTTTGTATTATATATTGTAGAACGCTTGTTGTTAGAAATAAATAAGAGGGAAGAAGGGGATGGGAGAGAGAGAGAGAGAGAAGGAGGAAGGGGGAGAGGGGAAGAAAGAGAGAGGGAGATAGGATAGAGAGACCAGGAGGGAGGGAAAGAGAGAAAAAGAGGGTGGGAGGGGGGGAGAGGGAGGGAGGGAAAGAGAGAAAAAGAGGGTGGGAGGGGGGAAAGAGAGAGAATGAGGGAGGGAGGGAAAGAGAGAAAAAGAGGTGGGAGGGGGTAAGAGAGAGAGAGAGTGAGAGGGAGGGGGGAGAGGGGCAGGGAGAGAGAAGGAGGAAGGGGGAGAGGGGAAGAAAGAGAGAGGGAGATAGGATAGAGAGACCAGAGGGAGTGAAAGAGAGAAAAAGAGGGTGGAGGGGGGGGGAGAGGGAGGGAGTGGAAAGAGAGAAAATAGAGGGTGGGAGGGGGGGGAATAGAGAGAGAGAGTGGAGGGGGAGAGGGGCAGGGAGAGAGAAGGAGGAAGGGGGAGAGGGGAAGAAAGAGAGAGGGAGATAGGATAGAGAGACAGGGAGGGAGGGAAAGAGAGAAAAAGAGGGTGGGAGGGGGGGGGAGAGAGAGAGGGAGGGAGGGAAAGAGAGAAAAAGAGGGTGGGAGGGGGGAAGAGAGAGAGAGGGAGGGAGGGAAAGAGAGAAAAAGAGGGTGGGAGGGGGGAAGAGAGAGAGAGAGTGGGAGGTGGGGTGAGACAGTGAGGGTGAGAGAAGGAGGGAGCGGGAGAGGGCAAGACTGAGAGAGGGAGATAGGATAGAGAGAGCAGGAGGGAGGGAAAGAGAGAAAAAGAGGGTGGGAGGGGGGGGAGAGGAAGGGAGGGAAAGAGAGAAAAAGAGGTGGGAGGGGGAGAGGGAGGGAAGGGAAAGAGAGAAAAAGAGGGAGGGCTGGGATGACGCGCTCAGCGCGTCGGAGGCGGGGTGCGCGGTGCCGGGAGCGCGAGTGCTTCCCTTTGTATCTGGGCAGCACGCTCGCTGTTGCCCACTCACGCTCTCCCCTTCTGTTCGGTCCCGCTCGCCCCCGCTTTAGTGTCGGGTTTGTTTCTCGGGGTGCGCGGTTTTTTTTCGCTCTCGCTCCTCTTCGGGTGGGTCCTTGGTCGCGTGCTCGGTCTCTGCTATGCTAGTCTCTTTCCGTGCTATCCTCCCGCGCTGTTGCTCACTGCCACTTTCCCTTCTTGCTTTCCCTCGCTCACCCTCTTGGATGTTTTTCTCCGCTCTCGTGCTGTTTCTCTGGTCCTGGTCTCCTCGCCTTGCTTCCTGGTGGTGACGCTTGCCTCCTCTCTCCTGTCTCACTTCACTCTCGCCTGTCGTTCGTTCCCTGCCCCACCCCCGGGCGCTCTCTTCTTCTGCACTCTCTCTTTCTCTCCGTGTAGGTTCATTATTCGCGCTCGCCTCTCTCTCTTCGTTCTCTCTCTCACCTGCTCGCTCTTCTTCTCCTCTCGTCTCTTCCTTCTCTCTCGTCCTCTCTCTCTCTCTTCTCTCTCTCTCGCGCTCTGCTCTCTCTTTCTTCTTCTCTCTCTCTCTTTTTGTCTCTGCTCTCTCTCTCTCTTCTCTCTCTCTCTCGCTTCTATTCTCTCGTCTCTCGCTCGCTCGCTCTCTGCGCGCTCGCGCGCGCGCTCTCGCGAGCTCTCTCGGCGCTCTCTCGCTCTCTCGCTCGCTCTCTCCTACCCTACCGCCGCTGTCACACAACCCAGCCTCATCCACACCACACCTATCCGGCAAAACACCAATCGAGCCCCCTACCCAGTGCCCCCAACTTGTTCTCGGACTCAACAAAAGCGCCACGCTCCGCAGGGCGGCGCATCCTATGATAAGAATCATGCGCTAAACCCTATCATCGCCTCTTTCCTAATTTTAAACTGAAATAAAAAATATATATATATCAAATTTAAAATACTGACAATAAGAAATATAATAAAACTAGGCATATTTCGCAGTGTGAAGTTGTCCAATAGATAAATGTGCATGCTGCTAAACACTCAACACGACCGCAGCAATATTACAGCGAATAAATACATGATGCTAATGAGAAACCTCCCGACGGAAAGCAGCTGAAATGGAAACAAACAGTTCATGGCCGACTTATTACCGGAAAGAAAAAACAATTACTCTAATATATCTGAATAAAAACGTATTAATTTGATCGCAAACTTTTTACTATATCTAAGTACTGTAATTTTATAAATGAACCAGAATAATTTTTTTCTTGTAATAGGTTGAATAATGGTAACATTACTAAACTGAAATGAGTGAAGAAAGTGAAAACATTTTGCAATAGAGTGAAGACAGTAATCACTTTGTTCACAAGTGAAGAAAGTGAATTGCCTTCTTAATTAGTAATAAGTAATAAATTAAAAAATAATTTAGAAGTTGGAAATTAAATGCTTTTAAAAATGTTCTTAAAATTGTAAGAATTTTATTTTAAACAAAATAAATTTGAAAATTGAAATGAATTATTGGCGGAAATAATCGATATATTTTTAAAATATTTAAATATAATAATAATTAGCTTCCTTGTATTATAACGTGCACTTGTTTTATAACTGCACTACTTGACAATCATCACTAGTTGTTTTATAACTATGCTTATAACCTGCCAACAACGATGGCTTATAACCTACCAACAACCATCCCATAAATCTTGACAACATCCTAATTTTTGTTCATATTCTGCTTAGAATCTGATCAATGTATTACAAACGATTACAGAAAAAAATTTAATTTTACACTCGTGACCAAAGTAGAATTTACAACTCTCGTCAAATTACCAGACTCGCTTCGCTCGTGTGGCTAAACGTTTCACTCGAGTTGGAAAATGATCTACTTTCGTCACTTGGATAATAAATAACTATTATATAAGTCAAAACATAAGAATTGATAGAATAAAATAAAATTATTAAATACAACTTACTTTTTTATCTAATGTTCGTTCCTTAACAAATTCTAATAAATCTTCGCTATCCGAAACTACTTCGAAATCTCTTTTTAACGTTGCTACTATTGCCATTACGACCTGCAACAAAATAAAAACATTTTTAAATAATATGTATAAGTATGAATGTATATATATTGTTACGTTTTATTACAAAACCAGTAATAAACGTTAATAAGAGTTCTTTTGGATTGCAAAATTAAACACACACAAGTTTCACAGTTTATCACAGCACAATTTATTTCACAATGCACAATACTCTTGGTTAACTATTACTACTCACAGTATTACACTGATAGCGTCACTGTTCCTCAGATTTCACAGTCCAATAATTCACTCGCAGTCACTGAAATTACCACTTACCGCTACTGTCACACTGTAGCTCATCAACATCCCTCGAAGACCGCCGTGCATCAACTGAGGCTGAGGTACTGGCAGGGTCTCTTATAAATCCCTGGAGAAGGGACTAGCCAAGGAAAGGTCTAGACTAGAAGGTCCAGAACTTCCTGGAAGGCCCTAATTAGATTCTGGGGCTGCCCTATTTAGATCGTCCCTTATTAGATCAAACGCATGCATGGCTCCCTCAGCCAATCTTCCACGTATTAATTTTTCGCAACACTATATATATCTTATCTTAATATATATAAATCTCCTGTCACGATATTTGTCCGCGATGGACTCCTAAACTACTTAACCGATTTTAAATTAAATTGGCACACCGTGAGCAGTCTGGCCCAACTTGAGAGATAGACTATATTAATTTTCTCTGAGACGAACAGGAGTGGGGGTTATAAGGGAGACCTGAAATTAAAAGTCGCGATATTTCATTTTCTATTGTTTTTTTTGCAAATATGCACATAACAAAAGTTGTTTATTTTGTTATTTAGAGCAACTTTTGTCATACACACTTTCATCGTATTCCGAAGTTTAAATGAGTTATACGCTTACGACTATAGCGGGAGTCAACAATATTATTTGGGACAAAAGACCCAACCGAAATAAATAAAAACTCGGTATGTGTATTAGCACTAACGCTTTCATTATAAGAAGACATACCAACATATCTAGGGACAGGCAGGAGTGGGGGTTATAAGGGAAGCCAGAAATTAAAAATAGCGATATTTCATTGCCTATTGGTTTATAGGCAAATATGAACATAACAAAAATTGTTTATTTTACTATTTAGAGTATCCTTGATCATCCCCCTTATTCACCGGACCTCGCCCCCTGCGACTTTTTTCTATTCCCTAAATGCAAAAATGTGATGATGGGACAGCATTGGGAAGACGTGGACACAGTAAAACAAGAAACGACGAGGAGACTGAAAAGCCTGACTTCCGAGGTAGCTTTGAAGAGTGGAAAAGAAGATGGGATAAGTGCATAGCAGTGAATGGAGAGTATTCTGAAGGGGACAAAATCAATGTAGATGAAATTTTGTAAAATAAAGTTTTTATGATCTTAGTTCGCGTATTTATTGGACAAACCACGTATATATAAAATTGTAACCTCTGTCTGTACATTGATTTTTTTCACGAAATTTCACGATAACTTTTCGTTTCACATGTCATAGACACCATAACTGCATTTTGTTTCTTTCGTGTATGTTTGTTTGTTTGTTTGTTGCCTTTTCACGCATAAACGGCTGAACCGAATTTTATGAAACTTGGTATGTATATTACTACTAACCCAACTTAGACTTTAGGCTATATTAATTTTCTCTGAGACGAACAGGAGTGGGGGTTATAAGGGAAGCCTGAAATTAAAAATAGCGATATTTCGTTTTCTATTGGTTTTTCGGCAAATATGCACATAACAAAAGTTGTTTATTTTGTTATTTAAAGTAACTTTTGTTATATACACTTTTGTCGTATACCGAAGTTTAAAAGCGTTATACGCTAAAAATTATAGCGGGAGTCAACAATATTATTTGCCAAAAAAGACTCAACCGAACTAAATAAAACTCGGTATTTGTATTATCAGTGAGGCCTTCATTATAATAAGCCATACCAACATTTCTAGGGACGGGCAGGAGTGGGGGTTATAAGGAAAGCCTGAAATTAAAAATAGCGATATTTCGTTTCCTATTGGGTTTTCCGCAAATATAAACATAACAAAAGTTGTTTATTTTGTTATTTGGAGTAACGTTTGTTATATACACTTTTGTCGTATACCTAAGTATAAATGAGTTATACGTTAAAACTTTAGCGGGAGCCAACAATGTTATTGGGCACTAACGGCTGAACCGAACTTAACAAAGCTCGGTATGTCAATTAGAAATAATTCTTCCATGATTATAAGTTATATTAAAATTTTTAGGTTCGAACGGGAGGGGGGTTATAAGGGAGGCCTGAAATAAAAATTCACCATATTTACATGTATAAGAGACGGGAAATATAAAAATATCGAAGACAGTGAAGCCTTATCGAACAAATATTCTATTATTAGCAAATCCACGGCAACGACGGGTATTAACCCTAAACACTGGGACGGGTAAATGTCAAAATATTGTGCAAAGTAAAGCCTTGCCAAAAAAATACCATCACCATTCAGCCTCAAATCAATTCCCGGGCGAAGCTGGCTATCTCAGCTAGTATGTATATATATATATATATATATATATATATATATATATATATATATATATATATATATATATATTTCCTTGGTGAAGTAAGCCTGTCCGAAGCGAGTTTATTAACCACACGTCCCGTACAATAATTAGTACGTAACGTCTGCTAGATACAGAACATTTTTTTTTTTTTTTTTTTAACTATAATAACATAAAATATTTGTACAATAAAACTATTTACAACAAAGAAAAAGAAAAGGTAAACAAACTTTGGATTCAACGCTGAATAATTAATTAATTAAACTGTATTTCAGTTTGAAATAATTCAGGAAGTCGTACATTTCTTCAGCAAACTGTTTTAATGGTTTATTATGTTTGTAAAATAATAGTTTTTCCTCGTCGACAGGCCGATTTTCTTGCCGGCATTTTAATTGGGTTTTAAAGTCTTCCCTTTGAGCCGTTAGTAGTCTGGAGTCATAGAGCAAGCGTCTGTATATCTGTTCGGTAGTAAAGTCGCAGCAATAGTTTGGTTCATCTATTAGGCCGACGATGATTAAAATAAGAATTCGTCGTTCCGTGTCCGGTTAATAATTGTGTCAAGTAAAAGTCTGTCGAGGTTAATTATTGTCCTAAGTACTGTTTAATGTCTGGAATAAATATCTTTTTCTGTAATCGTTGAATAATGGTAACATTACTAAACTGTAATGAGTGAAGAAATTGAAACATTTTGCAACAGAGTGAAGAAAGTGAATTGTCTTCTTAATTAATTATATATTAAGTATAAATTAAAAAATAATTTGGAGTTGGAAATTAAATGCTTTTAAATGTTTCTTAACATTGTAAGAATTTATTTTAACAAAATAAATTGAAATGTGAATGAATTATTGGTGGAAATAATCGATATATTTTAAAATTTAAATATAATAATAATTAGCTTCCTTGTTTATAACGTGCACTTGTTTATAACTGCACTACTTGACAATCATCACTAGTTGTTTTATAACTATGCTTATAACCTGCCAACAACGATGCTTATAACCTACCAACAACATACCATAATCTTGACAACATCCTAATTTTGTTCGTATTCTGCTTAGATCTGATCATGTATTACACGATTACAGAAAAAATTTAATATTACACTCGTGACCAAAGTAGAATTTACAACTCTCGTCAAATTACCAGACTCGCTTCGCTCGTGTGGCTAAACGTTTCACTCGAGTTGGAAAATGATCTACTTTCGTCACTTGGATAATAAATAATTATTAAATGTCGTCCTTTCGTAGTCGTATTCCATGTGTTAATTGCGTCAGTAACTACTTGTGTTTTTAAGCGTTATTTTGTTCTTTACCTCGTATCGTACAGTTTCTTCTGAGTCGTGCTGGCGCATCTTGAGGGTTTCGGTGATGTCCTGCCGCAGCTCAGGGTGGTTCAGCAGGAAATGCATCGAATATTGGACGCATTTAATCCTTATAAATAAATTAATGTCGTTGAACCTGGAAAAGGAAACGGTTAATTAAAAACTGAGAGAGAGAGAGAGAGAGAGAGAGAGTGAGGTAGAGGGAGAGGAGGGGGAAGGGAGGGAGAGAGAGAAGGAAGGAAGAAGGGAGGGAGAGAGAGAAGGAAGGAAGAAGGGAGGGAGAGAGAGAAGGAAGGAAGAAGGGAGGGAGAGAGAGAAGGAAGGAAGAAGAGAGACTGAGAGAGAGAGAGGACGGGAGAAGGGGGAGTGAGAGTGGAAGAGGAGAGGAGAGAGAGAATGAGTGTGTGGGAGAAAGAGTGGGGGGGGAGAAGGCAGGGAGAGAGAGAAGGAAGTGAGAGTGAGAGAGAGAGAGAGAAGTTGAGGGAGAGGAGGGGAGAGGAGATAGAGAGAGTGAGGGAAAGAGAAAGAGTGACGAGTGAGGGTGAGATGGAAGGAAGAAGGGAGGTGAGAGCAGAGAAGGAAGAGAAGAAGGATGAGAGGAGAGTGAGACGAGGGAAGGAGAGAAGGGAGAGAGGAGAGAGGAAGGATAAGGAAGAAGGGAGGGGGAGAGAGAAGGAAGCGAAGAAAGGGTGGGAGAGAGAGAAGGAAGGAAGGAGGGATGGGTAGAGAGAGAGAGAGAAGTGGGGAGGAAGGGGTGGGAGAGAGGAGAAGGAAGGAAGAAGGAGAGGAGAGAGAGAAGGAAGGAAGAAGTGAGTGAGAGAGGAGAGAGAGAAGGAATGGAAGAAGGGACGGGAGAGAGAGAAGGAAGGAGAGGAAGGAGGTGAGAGAGAGAAGAAGGAAGAAGAGTGGGGGAGAGGAGGGAGAGAGGAAAGGAAGAAGGGAGTGGAGAGACGATGTGAAGGAAGGGAAGAAGAGAAAGGGAGAGAGAGAAGGAAGGAAGAGAGAGAGGAGGGAGAGGAGAGATAGAGGAAGGAAGAGAGGGGGAGGAGAAGGAGGAGAGAGAGAGATGAGGAGATCCGTGATGGAGAGAGAGGGTTGAGGAGGATGAGAGAGAGAGAGGGAGAGAGAGAGAGAGAGACTGGAGAGGAGTGAGTGAGGGAGAGGAGACGAGGAGAGAGAGGAGAGAGAGAGGGGGGGAGGAGGGATGGAGAGAGAGAGAGAGTAGAGAGAGAGGCTGTGGAGGAAGGATTGAGAGAGAGGAGGAGACGAGGTATGAGGGAGAGAGAGAGAGACGTGCAGAGAGAGAGAGAGAGAGAGCTCTACCTTCCTAAGAATGCCCTCCATAGAGGTGGGTGTGTCCTCGCTAGGCTGCTGTCCTTTTCGCTGAACATCCGAGCCAATAGCGACACAGCTCCCAATCTCTCGTCATCGTTTGACGATTTCAGCTTCACCTAAAAAATTAATAAAAAAATACACGAAATAATAAAGTGTTATTGACATTCAGTATGTGCTAATACGGCTAATTAGTTGTCCAATAGATAAATGTGCAGATTGCTGGACCTAAAACACTCAAACACGACCCGGCAGCAGCTTATTACAGACGCGAAATAAAATACATGATGCTAATGAGAAACCTCCCGACGGAGGGAGGAAAAGCAAGCTGAAAATGGAAAACAAAACAGTTTTTTTCTGCCGACTTTATTACCGGAAAGATAAACAATTACTCTAATTATATCTGAATATTATAGACGTATTAATTTTTGATCGCAAACTATTTACTTATATCTTAGTACTGTAATTATATAATGACACCAGAATAATTGTTAATCTCGTGTAATTAAAGGTCTACTCGAAAAAGCAACCCCCCTCCATATCCCCAATATATTCACGGTTTATTTAAGCTTGGAAAATTTAATGCGGTTTATTATATAAACAGGGTATTGTTTGTATGCGGACACGAGCAGGAGGTGGGGGCTTTGAGCTCGAGGATGGAAAAAATGACTGAAAAAAATAAAAAAATGCAAATATCTCGGCTAATATTCAAGATAGAGAATTATATGTATATAACAATATTTATATAGGAAATTTAATTTGCCAGATAAGATTGGTTATGTACAATTTTTCTATTTCCGACTTAAAAGTAACGAAGATATTTTGGTATTTTCGAAAATCCTTCCTAGTTTAAACCCCCTCCCACTGGTCCGGATTTCAGCCGTTTAACGTAACTTGATCTTTCTTTTTTACAATAAAACGATTTTATAATTTTAGAATTAAACCACTAGAGCGTTAACAGTCAAATATAATAAACTCAACCGCAAAAAAAAAAAAAAAAAATACGGGGACACTTAGAATTGATTTAGTCTTATAATTTTGTTAAAATACTTAATATGTATGTATATTAATCTTTTTAATTAAAATAATTGGTTAATCTATAGGTTATTTAAACAAAATCTGCCAAAAGTGATTAATTTTTATTGATTATTTACAAAAAAATACAAAATAAAAAAAAAATAAAAAGATAAATTAACACATTTAAAAAAAAAAATATCCTTCATTTTTATTACAGTGAATGGTAGACTTGGCTAGCCGAAGCGTTTCGGGAATGTAACGTAAGCTGCGGCCTTCCATCTAAGTTTGAAAGAGCCATTATTCTGGACCGAAATAAAAATAAAACATTAATTAAAGAAAATGCTCGGTTAATAATTAAAGATGTTTAAACGTGCGACAAAACTACTTAGAGTTTAGAATAGATCAACTTGACGACAAATAAATCTAATCTGAGTTTTATCTAATTGTTTACTAATCCTGAAGGGATTAGTTCAATGGACTTAGACTCTAAATTCTCTCTAATAACTAGAATAGCCACATAAAGAAAATTGATGAAAATTAGCTTTTAATACGACTTTTATGAACGTGGCCGGTTTTTATTTGCGGTTGAGTGTGTGTGTGTGTGTCATATATATATATAACTGTTACATTTTTTGTCATCTCTTAGATGTGATTGATGGACATTTGAAGTAAAATTTCTAAAATCGCGTCATGAGTAAGACCTCAATAGCTGATTTACCTTACGGGAAATATGCTAAAAGTACTTAACTAAACTATTGTTATATAATAATATAATATAATATATATATATATATATATATATATATATATATATATATGTACGAACCTCGAGCTGCGGTAGAACGGCTAGGAGTATACTCGGACATATCTTATTCAGTTCGTAAATTAAGTCGAATACTTTGGTATAAATAGTAAGGCCTTTTTCCTCCTTCCCGAATATCAGCACATGATTGAAGAACTGAAAGAAAAACAATACAATCTTATAATATTGAGAAATGCTGACGAGTTGGAGAATTATAGAGAAATACTACGCAGCTAGGAATTATAGAGGAAACCCAGTGGAATTAGATCTATAAGGCAATATTATGGCGTTACGAGTTAATAGAGAAATACTACAGAGGCAGTTATATAATAGAGGAACTCTATGTAATCAGGGATTATAGAGAAATTATATACTTGAATTTGGAGATTATAAAGAAATGATGTCAAGTGAGAAAGCTCTTTTGGAATGCTGAGACGTTTTAAGGATTATAAAGAAATTACTCAAAAGTAGGCATTATAGAGATACTCTAAGATTTGGGGATTGAAGAGAAATGCAGCGATGATTTGGGGCTTATAGAGAAATCCTGAGAAGTTTTGGGGCTTATAGAGAAATCCTGAGAGGTTTTAAGGCTTATAGAGAAATCACACAAAAGTAGGGATTATAGAGATACTCTAGGATTTGGGGGATTAAAGAGAAATGCCGCGATGATTTGGGGCCTATAGAGAAATCCTGAGAGGTTTTGGGGCTTATAGAGAAATCCTGAGAGGTTTTAAGGCTTATAGAGAAATCACTCAAAAGTAGGCATTATAGAGATACTCTAGGATTTGGGGGATCAAAGAGAAATGCTGTAATGTTTTGGGGCCTATAGAGAAATCCTGAGAAGTTTTGGGGCTTATAGAGAAATCCTGAGAGGTTTTGGGGCTTATAGAGAAATCCTGAGAGGTTTTAAGGCTTATAGAGAAATCACTCAAAAGTAGGCATTATAGAGATACTCTAGGATTTGGGGGATCAAAGAGAAACGCTGTAATGTTTTGGGGCCTATAGAGAAATCCTGAGAGGTTTTGGGGCTTATAGAGAAATCCTGAGAGGTTTTGGGGCATATAGAGAAATCACTCAAAAGTAGGCATTATAGAGATACTCTAGGATTTGGGGGATCAAAGAGAAACGCTGTAATGTTTTGGGGATTATCGATGAAAATCCTGTGATCGTTTTGGGGCTTATAGAGAAATCCTGAGAAGTTTTGGGGCTTATAGAGAAATCCTGAGAAGTTTTGGGGCTTATAGAGAAATCCTGAGAAGTTTTGGGGCTTATAGAGAAATCCTGAGAAGTTTTGGGGCTTATAGAGAAATCCTGAGAAGTTTTGGGGCTTATAGAGAAATCCTGAGAAGTTTTGGGGCTTATAGAGAAAGTCCTTGAATTTGGAGATTATAGAGAAATGATGTCAAGTTTAGGGACTATAGAATGATCCAATTAAATTAGGGATTATGGAGAAATTATGTTGGGGATTATAGAGAAAGTCCTTGAATTTGGAGATTATAGAGAAATGCTGTCAAGTTTTGGGGCTTATAAAGAAATCCAATGAAGTTATGGATTATAAAGAAATGCTGTAAATTTTTGGATATTATGGAGAAATTTGATGAAGTTGGGGATTATAGAGAAATGCTGTCAAGTTTAGGGGCTTATAGAGAAATCCAACGGAAGTAGGGATTATGGAGAAATTCGATGAAGTTATGGATTATAGAGAAATTCGATGGATTATAGAGAGACCTAGAATTTGGAGATTAAAGAAAAATGTGTGTGAAGTTTTCGGGCTTATAAGGAAGTCGAATGGAATTAAAGATTATAGAGAAATTTGATCATAGAGAGATTCAATGAAGTTATGTATTATAGAGAGTCCTTGTTTTGGGGTTATAGAGAAATCCTGAGAAGTTTTGGGGCTTATAGAGAAATCACACTAAAGTAGGGATTATAGAGAAATTTGATGAAGTTGGAGATTATAGAGAAATTCTAAAAAAGTTAGGGTGTATAGTTATTTTGGCTATATATATATATATATATATATATATAAAATTGTTACCTCGGTCAATTGATTTTTTTTGCAAAATTTTACGATTCTGTTTGTTTGTTCATCACGCATAAACGGCTGAACCGAATTTTATGAAACTTGGTGTGTATATTACTACTAACACAACTTAGACTTTAGGCTATGTTAATATTCTCTGAGAGGAACAGGAGTGGGGGTTATAGGGGAGGCCGGAATTAAAAATAGCGATATTTCGTTTCCTATTGGTTTTCGGCAACCTAGAACATAACAAAAATTGTTTATTTTGTCATTTAGAGTACTTTTGTTTTTTACACTTTTTTCATATACCGAATTATAAGCGTGATATACGCTAAACCTATAGCGGAAGTGAACAATTTTATTTGGGACAAAAGACCCAACCGAAATAAATAAAACTCGGTATGTGTATTAGCACTAACGCCTTCATTATAATAAGCCATACCAACATTTCTAGGGACAGGCAGGAGTGGGGGTTATAAGGGAGGCCTGAAATTAATAATAGTGATTTCCTATTGGAGTTTCGGCAAATTATGCACATTACAAAAAGTCGTTTATTTTGTATTATTTTAGAGAAATTTGCTCAACAATTCTTTCCAATATGAACTACCAGCACCTCACCCGGAAAATTGAATTCATATGTATGTTAATATTTATGTCCTTAAATTATTCAAATTAGCATATGCACTGAAGATGGGAAATATGACAATATGGACGACAGTGAAGCCTAACATAAAAAATTAATTTTATTATTAGCAAATCCACAGCAACGACGGGTATTAACCCTAAACACTGGGACGGGTAAATGTCAAAATATTGTGCAAAGTAAAGCCTTGCCAAAAAAATACCATCACCATTCAGCCTCAAATCAATTCCCGGGCGAAGCCGGCTATCTCAGCTAGTATATATATATATATATTATTTTATAATACTGGATGTAGTATATTGTATCTTACGGATTGTATATTGTATCTTACGGATTGTATATTGTATCTCATGGATTATATACTGTATCTTACGGATTGTATGTTGTATTATATGGATTGTATATTGTATCTTACGGATTGTATATTATGGATTGTATATTGTATCTTACGGATTGTATATTGTATCTTATGAATTGTATATTGTATTTTACGGATTGTATATTGTATCTTACGGATTGTATATTGTATCTTACGGATTGTATCTTACGGATTGTATATTGTATCTTATGAATTGTATATTGTATTTTACGGATTGTATATTGTATCTTACGGATTGTATCTTACGGATTGTATATTGTATCTTATGAATTGTATATTGTATCTTAATTACGTGATTGTTATATCTAGATAATCTTACGGATGTATATTGTCATCTTACGGGATTGATCGTCTAAAAATTGTATCTTATGAATTGTATATTGTATTTTACGGATTGTATATTGGTAATAATCTTACGGATTGACTACATCTTATACGGATTGTATATTATTGTATCTTATGGAATATTGTATATTTGCTATCCTTACGGATTGTATATTGTATCTTACAGATTGAATATAAGGTTCTAGAGTATCACAGGTCTTGATGATGAGGTCCTTAGCGAGGAGGTAAGCGTTCTTCTTCTGCGTCTTGAGCGGGTCGACGACGTTCTGGAGGATGATGTTGAGCAGCTCGTTGGAGACTATATCAGACTCGGTTATCAGAGGAACCAGAACGTCGAGCATGAAGCTCTTCACTTTGGTTGAATGCTCGTCACTGGAACAAATATGTAACAAATAACGTTAATTACTTTAGAATAATGATTTATAAGCATGGACCACAAAAGAGAGGGAAGAGAGAGAGGGGAGAGAGAGAGAGAGAGAGAGAGTGAGAGAGAGAGAGAGAGAGAGAGAGAGAGAGAGAGACTAGTGAGAGAGACTAGTGAGAGAGAGAGAGAGAGAGAGAGGTCCAAGAGAGAGAGGAGAGAAGAGAGAGAGATCCTGCTAAACACTCAACACTGGTACCACTAGCAATATTACAGCGAATAAATACATGATGATGCTAATTAGGAAAAAACCTCCCCCGACGTAAAGCAGCTGAAAAGGAAACACAAACATTCTTCTGGGCCGACTTAATACACTCACAACGTCACGACTTCTCCGTTTCCCTCCCATCCCTCACTCTCCTCTTCTCTCTCCCCTTCCTCCCCTCCTTCCGCCTTTCCCAAAATTTCACTCCTCACTTTTAACCCCTCAATCACATTCATCACTTCCTTTCTCCCATCTCTTTCACTCCTGCTCTCATGCTCACCTACCTGCCGTCACTACACTTTCCTTTACCCTCTGCTCTCACGTCAATACCTTCCTCACTCACTACCTTCCCTCACTTTCACTCGCCTTTCTCTCCTCATCACTCATCTCCTGCCATCACTCATCTTCTTTTCCTTCCCTCCCATCACTCCTCACCTCAACCACTGCATGATCCTTCCTCTACCTCTCACTACTGCCACTCACATCCTTTTCCCCTCTCCCTCAATCACTCCTTCTCCCTCTCTCCACTCACCCTTTCCATCAACTCACTTAACTTACCTACCTCCCCTCTTCTCACTCACATCCTTTCCCTTTCCCTCCTCCTCCCGTCACTCTCCACCTTTCACAATCCTCCCTCCACTCACTCCTTCCCTACCTCACCGCACACTCTCACTCTCCTTTTCCTCTTTCACCCCCTTCCTTCCCTGCAATCACCTCACTTCATCCCATCTCTCACTCACATACCTTCCATCACTCTCACATAACTTAGTTCTTTACAACTCACTCCTGCCTCCACTCTTCTCACTCACGTCCCTCACCCTCTCCTTTTCCTCACTCCCGACTCCCTCCCTCTCTCACTCACTCCTTCCCCACCCATCACCTCCAACTCCGTCTCGGTCACTCCTCTCCCTCTCTCCGCTCACTCCCTTCCCCTACCCTCACACACTCCTCAACTTGTCCCTTTCTCCCTTTTCTTCTCCCTCAATCACTCCTTCCTTCCCTCTCTCTCCCTTTCACTACCACTCACTCCAACCCCCATCCTCACACTTACTCCCTTTCCCTCTCGTCTCACTCACTCTCTCCCTACCCTTCCCATCACGTCACTCACTCCTTCCCTCCCTCCCTCTCTCGCTCACTCCTTCCCTACCTCACACACTCTCACTCCATTTCTCTCCCTCCCTTTCTCACTCAATCACTCCTTCTTCTCTCTCTTCACAACCACGCCCATCACTCATCCTTACCTACTCTCCCATCCCATTTCTCTCTCACTCACGTCCTTCCCCTCTAGTATCTACATACCTCCTTTTCACTCCTTCCCTCCCCTCTCTCACTCACCTCCTTCCCTCACCACTCACTCCTTCCCTTCCCTCTCCTCACAGTCTACACTTCATTCCCTTACCTCACACACTCTCTACATCCTTTTCTCACCCTCAATCAACTCCTTCACTACCACTCTCACCTACCTTCCTCTCTCACTCACTTACTCCCGTACTCTCTCACCACCTACTACTTCACTGCTGCGATCCTTCCCGTCCCTCTCACTCCCTCCCTCTCTCACTCACTCCTTCCCTCCCTCCCTCTCTCGCTCACTCCTTCCCTACCTCACACACTCTCACTCCCTTTCTCCCTCAATCACTCCTTCGTCCCCTCTTCTCTCTTCACACCACCTCCATCACTTCACTTACGTTACCTCCCGATCCCTCTCCTCACTCGTCACTCACTCCTTCCCTCCCTCCCTCTCTACCTCGTGCTCACATCCTTCCCTAGCGGCTCACACACTCTCACTTGTCCTTTTTCTTCCCTCAATTCACATCATTCCCTCACTCTCTCATCATACCCTCCATTACACATCACTTACCCCCCATTACTCCCTGCCCCTCTCCTCACTCACCTACCGATATGTCCTTCCCTCCCTCCCTCTCTCACTCACATCTCATCCCCTACCCTAACCTCAACGACACTCTCACTCACCTTTATCTATCACGCACATCCTGCCCTCAATCCACTCACATCCTTCTCTCTCTCTCACTCCAGACACTACCTTCCATCACTCACGTTACCCCATCCCTCTCTCACTCCTACCACCTTGCCCGTCCCTCCCTATCTCTCACTCACCCTCCCCTCCCTCCCTCTCTGACGCCTCACATTCAGGGTCCTTCCCTACCTCACACACTCTCACTCCTTTTCTCCCTCAATCACTCCTTCTCTCTCTCTCACTACCTCCATCACTCACTTACTCCCTCCCTCTCTCACTCACTCCTTCCCTCCCTCCCACTCCTCTCGCACACACAAAGTAAATCCCTACCCTACCATACACACTCTCCACACCTTTTCCTCCCCCCTCCCTCAATCACACACTCCTTCCCTCTCTCTCTCACCTAACTCCATCCCACTCTCACTTACCTCCAACCCCTTTACTTTGCATTACTCCCTCCCTCTCTCTCTCTCTCATCCCCTCCTCTTCATCTCTGCCACCCTCTCTGTCACTCATTCACTCCCTCCCTCCCTATATATAAATATGTATAATATATACTTGGGACATACTTGACGATTTTGAACATTAACGAGAACAAATTGCAGAATATCTCCTGGCAGTCTTCAAGCTCAAAGCACATGTTGAACGATTTAACGTACGCTAAATTCTCAAGAAGGTAGAAATAGCGCTTGAACGCGGGGTCTTTGGGGTCCTTCAGACCGGCCAACTGCTTTATCAGGAACTGGAAGATCGTCTGAAAATATAAATACAAAAGTAATTAATACAAGAATATTATATAAATGATTCATCTTAATTGCTAGATAAATTCCTAAAAAACCCGCGACTAGCTCTACCGACTGTACGGCTAATAAGGAGGGCTTATCTACAGCTGGGCACCCTTTCGGCTGAGCATTTTATGCAGCGAGTCGCTCACTAGATAAATGGAAGCCACGACTCTAGCTCTACCGACTGTACGGCTAATAGGGAGGGCTTATCTACAGCTGGGCACCCTTTCGGCTGAGGATTTTATGCAGCGAGTCGCTCACTAGATAAATGGAAGCCACGACTCTAGCTCTACCGACTGTACGGCTAATAGGGAGGGCTTATCTACAGCTGGGCACCCTTTCGGCTGAGGATTTTATGCAGAGAGTCGCCCCCACCCCCCCCCCCCCCCACCCCCCCCCCCCCCCACCCCCCCCCCCCCCCACCCCCCCCCCCCCCCACCCCCCCCCCCCCCCACCCCCCCCCCCCCCCACCCCCCCCCCCCCCCACCCCCCCCCCCCCCCACCCCCCCCCCCCCCCACCCCCCCCCCCCCCCACCCCCCCCCCCCCCCACCCCCCCCCCCCCCCACCCCCCCCCCCCCCCACCCCCCCCCCCCCCCACCCCCCCCCCCCCCCACCCCCCCCCCCCCCCACCCCCCCCCCCCCCCACCCCCCCCCCCCCCCACCCCCCCCCCCCCCCACCCCCCCCCCCCCCCACCCCCCCCCCCCCCCACCCCCCCCCCCCCCCACCCCCCCCCCCCCCCACCCCCCCCCCCCCCCACCCCCCCCCCCCCCCACCCCCCCCCCCCCCCACCCCCCCCCCCCCCCACCCCCCCCCCCCCCCACCCCCCCCCCCCCCCACCCCCCCCCCCCCCCACCCCCCCCCCCCCCCATTTTTTATGTAAGACTTCACTTTTCTTCCATATTGTCATATTTCCCGTCATCCTGGGCTATATGTGCATAGATTTGAATTGATTAATGAGAAAATATTGGACATACATTCTGAATCAACTTTATTTAATTTGAAGGTACCTGGTAGTTCATATTGAAAAGAAGTGTTGTGAAAATTTCTCTAAATAACAAAATAAAACAACATTTTGGTTATGTGCATATTTGCCGAAACCCCAATAGGAAATTCACTATTATTAATTTGGCAGGGGCTTCCCTTACACAACCCCTCACTCCTGCGCCGTGCCCTAGAAAAAAATTAATGTTTAGTATGGCTTATTTATAAAGGAAAGCGTTAGTGCTAGTATTCACATACCGAATTTTATTTAGTTCGGTTTGAGTCGTTTGTGGCTCAAATAAAATTGCTCACTTCGGCGCTAATATGGTTTTGCCGAAAAAAGTGTATATAACAAAAGTTACTATCTAAATAACAAAAATTAAAAACAATTTTACTTTGTTATGTTCATACTTGTGCCGGAAAAAACCAATAGGGAACGAAAATTATCGTCTATTTTTTAAATTTCAGGGCACCTCCCTTCATAAACCCCGCACATCCTGTTCGTCTCAGAGAAATTTTAAATGTAGCCTAAAGTTTCTAAGTTGGGTTAAGTTGTAACTGATAGCGTACCAAGTTTCATAAAATTCGGTTTCAGAGCTCGCGTTTATTTATGCGTGAAAAGGTAGACAAACGAACAGACACAGGAAAGAAACAAAATGCAGTTGTGGTGTCTATGACATGTGTAAACGAATAAAAATAGGGGTTTTTTTAAAACTCGTTTTTTGAAAAATTTCTGGCGAAAAAAAAATCAATGTAGGGCAGGACAGAGGGTTACAATTTTATATATATATACAGTCTCCATACCTTGAAGCCGAAAGCTCAGGGGTATTCATGGGAACGAGGGAATAAGGTGCAATGTTTTTCTGTAATGGTTGATATAATGGTAAACATTATTCTAAACTGAAAATGAAGTGAAGAAAGTGAAACATTTTGCAATTGAGTGAAGAAAGTAATCACTTTGTTCACAAGTGAAGAAAGTGAATTGCCTTCTTAATTAGTAATAAGTATAAATTAAAAAATAATTTGAAGTTGGAAATTGAATGCTTTTAAATGTTTTTTAATATTGTAAGAATTTATTTTAACAAAATAAATTGAAATGTGAATGAATTATTGGTGGAAATAATCGATATATTTTATAATTTAAATATAATAATTAGCTTCCTTGTTTATAACGTGCACTTGTTTATAACTGCACTACTTGACAATCATCACTAGTTGTTTTATAACTATGCTTATAACCTGCCAACAACGATGCTTATAACCTACCAACAACATACCATAATCTTGACAACATCCTAATTTTGTTCATATTCTGCTTAGATCTGATCATGTATTACACGATTAGAGAAAAAATTTAATATTACACTCGTGACGAAAGTAGAATTTACAACTCTCGTCAAATTACCAGACTCGCTTCGCTCGTGTGGCTAAACGTTTCACTCGAGTTGGAAAATGATCTACTTTCGTCACTTGGATAATAAATAACTATTCTGGCTTTCCTTTACATCAAAGCAGCATTTGACTCCGTTCCTAGACACGAAATATGGCTCTCTATCATTTTCTGTTAGGGGGAAGAGTTCTCTTTATCACTTTCTGGGAGAGGGAGCTCTCTTTATCACTTTCTGGGAGAGGGAGCTCTCTTTATCACTTTCTGGGAGAGGGAGCTCTCTTTATCACTTTCAGGGAGAGGGAGCTCTCTTTATCACTTTCTGAAGGGGAAGGTGGGGAGCTCTCTTTATCACTTTCTGAAGGAGAAGGTGGGGAGCTCTCTTTATCACTTTCTGAAGGGGAAGGTGGGGAGCTCTCTTTATCACTTTCTGAAGGGGAAGATGGGGAGCTCTATATCACTTTCTGAAGGAAACGAGAAGGTCGGGTGGGAACTCTCTTTTATCACTTACCGGGGAGGGGGCTCTCTTTATCACCTTCCTGGTGGGGCTCTCTTTATCACTTTCTGGGGGGGGGCTTTTTATAACATTCTGGGGGGGGCTTTCTCTTTATCACTTCCTGGGGGAGCTCTCTTTATCACCTTCTGGGGGGAGCTCTTCTTTATCACTTTCTGGGGGGGGGGGCTTTATAACATTCTGGGAGAAATTTCTTTATCACTTTCTTGGGAAAAGAGCTCTCTTTATCGCTTTCCTGGACATCAAAGCAGCATTTGACTCCGTTCCTAGACGCGAAATATGGGCTGCTCTGGCTGCTAAAAATGTCCCCACTGCACTCGTAGACGCCATAAAATCCACCTACCACAACACTAAAGGCATTGCAAAAATAAATGGAAAAGAATCCGAAGTCTTTAGCATGAATAAAACAGGGAGACAGTCTTAGCCCTCTCCTGTTTATAATATTCATGGATGAAATCCTAAAAATGAGCAAGCGGACGACAGCTCGGCCGGTCATCGGAAAGTGGGATACGAGGACGATTCTTGTTCGAGTTAAGGTTTTTGCAGATGATATTGTTCTCGTAGCAGACTCTATAGATAACGGAAGGCAAGCAGTCATAGAGTGGGAACCTGAGATCGATAGAAAGGAGCAAGGTAATGCATATAGGCCTAGAGATGAGAGAGGAATATAGCTACTTATGCACGGTCGTCAGCAGGAATGGAAGGATAGATGGGCAGATCTCCAATCGGATCAGGAAGGCGAATAACGTCTATGCAATATGGTTGCTGGGAACTTACCTACTCTTCTATATGGAAGCAAAAGCTGGGTCCCACTTGACAAGCTCTGGAGCCGAGTAACAGCGGCCGAGATGAAATACTTGAGGAGAGTGGCGGGCCGAACCAGGAGAGATCTTGTTACAAATCATCACATAAGCTGGAAGTTCTGGCTGTTAAAGAAATAGTGGGGAAAAGGCAGCTGAAATGGTTTGGCCATCTTTGTCGGATGAAGGAAGAACGAGGAAGGTTTTCGACCCCGGGGCAGACCCAGGCTGCCAACATCTCCAGGTTGGGACGACAAAGAGGGCGAGGGCTGAATTCGATGAAAGCGTTAGCAAGGGGCCGGGATGCATGGCAGACTTTCTGGGGGTGAGAGGCTCTCCTTATCACTTTCTGGTGTGGAAACTCTCTTTATCACTTTCTGGGAGGGAAAGCTCTCTATCGCTTTCTGGGAGGGGAAGCTCTCTATCACTTTCTATTTGGGGAAGGGAGAGCTCTCTTTATCACTTTCTGGGGAAAAGAGCTCTCATTATCACTTTCTGGGAGGGGAAGCTCTCTATCACTTTCGGTGTGGGGAGGGAGAGCTCTCTTTATCACTTTCTGTGTGTGGGGGCGCGTGGGCTCTCTTTATCACTTTCTGGGGAAAAGAGCTCTCATTATCACTTTCTGGGAGGGGAAGCTCTCTATCACTTTCGGTGTGGGGAGGGAGAGCTCTCTTTATCACTTTCTGTGTGTGTGGGGGCGCGTGGGCTCTCTTTATCACTTTCTGGGGAAAAGAGCTCTCATTATCACTTTCTGGGAGGGGAAGCTCTCTATCACTTTCTATTTGGGGAAGGGAGAGCTCTCTTTATCACTTTCTGTGTGTGAGGGCGCGTGGGCTCTCTTTATCACTTTCTGGGGAAAAGAGCTCTCATTATCACTTTCTGGGAGGGGAAGCTCTCTATCACTTTCTATTTGGGGAAGGGAGAGCTCTCTTTATCACTTTCTGTGTGTGTGGGGGCGCGTGGGCTCTCTTTATCACTTTCTGGGGAAAAGAGCTCTCATTATCACTTTCTGGGAGGGGAAGCTCTCTATCACTTTCTATTTGGGGAGGGGAGAGCTCTCTTTATCACTTTCTGGGAGGGGAGCTCTCTTAATCACTTTCTGGGAGGGGAGCTCTCGTTATCAATTTCTGTGAGGGGAAGCTCTCTATCACTTTCTATTTGGGGAGGGGAGAGCTCTCTTAATCACTTTCTGGGAGGGGAGCTCTCTTAATCACTTTCTGGGAGGGGAGCTCTCGTTATCAATTTCTGTGAGGGGAAGCTCTCTATCACTTTCTATTTGGGGAGGGGAGAGCTCTCTTAATCACTTTCTGGGAGGGGAGCTCTCGTTATCAATTTCTGTGAGGGGAAGCTCTCTATCACTTTCTATTTGGGGAGGGGAAGCTCTCTATCACTTTCGGTGTGGGGAGGGGAGAGTTCTCTTTATCACTTTCTGGGTGTTGGGGGGGGTGGGCTCTCTTTATCACTTTCTGGGGTGGGGAAAAGAGCTCTCATTATCACCTTCTGGGAGGGGAAGCTCTCTATCACTTTCTATTTGGGGAAGGGAGAGCTCTCTTTATCACTTTCTGTGTGTGAGGGCGCGTGGGCTCTCTTTATCACTTTCTGGGGAAAAGAGCTCTCATTATCACTTTCTGGGAGGGGAAGCTCTCTATCACTTTCGGTGTGGGGAGGGAGAGCTCTCTTTATCACTTTCAGTGTCTGGGGGCGCGTGGGCTCTCTTTATTATCACTTTCTGTGTGTATGTGTGTGTGGGGGGGGGAAGAGCTCTCTTTATCACTTTCTTAAGGGGGAGGGGGAGCTCTCTTTATCACTTCCTGTGTGTGGGAGGGGGCTCTCTTTATCACTTTCTGTGTGTATGTGAGAGGGGGAAGGGAGTGAGCTCTCTTTATCACTTTCTGAGGGGGAGGGAAGAGCTCTCTTTATCACTTTCTGGGGAAAAGAGTTGCTGAAATCTGAACAAGAAAGGGTTTAGGAGGCGTAAACCAAACTAGCCCAAATATCTGCGTTAATATGAGCCCTATTCAAAAACTGCATAGAACCAAACTTGTTGCAAATTTATTCCCCAACAATTGTTGTTCTATACAGTTTTTGCCCAAGTCTCATATTAACCTAGATATTTGCATTTTTCTAGTCATTTCTTGTGCACACATTGCACAATTTGCCGGTGGGAAATGGAGGATGAATAAACATTAATTTAAAAAAAAAATTAATAATAAAAATACTTTTATTTATACAATTAACAAAATGGTAGTTGTATCTATACAGAGCGAGAATGGGTTTGTTGGTTTGCGCTTGTGAGGTTGGGCGTTGTCGTGCGAGGGCTGTCTATTTCTGCGTAGACTGCTTCCTCGATGCTGTCCCGGACCTGAACACAAACAGTGGTGGTGGACAGTGGTCAATACAATACAGCCATTCACATGGTTTATATAGAAACAAAGATTTATTTACAGTAATTTATTTATTTATAGTAATTTATTCATTCATTTATTTATAGTAATTTATTCATTCATTTATTTATAGTAATTTATTCATTCATTTATTTATAGTAATTTATTCATTCATTTATTTATAGTAATTTATTACATTAATTTATTTATTTATAGTAATTTATTCATTCATTTATTTATAGTAATTTATTACATTAATTTATTTATTTATAGTAATTAATTCTTTCATTTATTTATAGTAATTTATTCATTCATTTATTTATAGTAATTTATTCATTCATTTATTTATAGTAATTTATTCTTTCATTTATTTATAGTAATTTATTCATTTATTTATTTACAGTTATTTAAGTATAGTAATTTATTTATTTACAGTGATTTATTTATTAATTTGCATTAATATATTTATTTATTTATAGTAATTTATTTATTTTTTATTTATAGTAATTTATTCATTCATTTATTTATAGTAATTTATTTACATTAATTTATTTATTTATAGTAATTTATTATTTTATTTATTTATAGTAATTTATTCATTCATTTATTTATAGTAATTTATTTACATGAATTTATTTATTTATAGTAATTTATTAATTTATAGTAATTTATTCATTTATTTATTTGTAGTAATTTATTCATTAATTTATATACATTAATTTATTTATTTATATTAATTTATTCATTTATTAATTTACAGTAATTTATTTATTTATATTAATTTATTCATTTATTAATTTACAGTAATTTATTTATTTACATTAATTTTTTTATTTACATTAATTTATTTATTTATAGTAATTTAATCATTTATTTATTTACAGTTATTTATTTATTTATTTACATTAATTTATTTATTTATAGTAATTTATTCATTTATTTATTTACAGTAATTTATTTATTTATTTACATTTATTTTTTTTATAGTAATTTATACATTTATTTACAGTAATTTATTTATTTGCTATAATTTAATTATTTATAGTAATTTATTTATTTATTTACATGAATTTATTTATTTATAGTAATTTATTTATTTAGTTATTTATAGTAATTTATTTATTTATTAACAATAATTAATTATTTATTTCAACATTAATTTACAGTAATTTATTTATTTATATCAATTTATTTATTTATAGTAATTTATTCGTTTATTTATTTACAGTAATTAATTAATTTATAGTAATGTATTCATTCATTTATTTATAGTAATTTATTCATTCATTTAATTATTTTTAGTAATTTATTTATTCATTCATTTAATTATTTATAGTAATTTATTTACATTAATTTATTTATTTATAGTAATTCATTCATTTATTTATTTACAGTAATTAATTAATTTATAGTAATTTATTCATTTATTTATTTATAGTTATTTA
>JADPXZ010000007.1:3685000-3712500 GCA_019009955.1 Riptortus pedestris
GCTGCTTCTTACCTTCTGGAAAATTCCAAATATCTCCGTTATTATGAGCCTGAGAGTAAAATGTTATAGAACCAATCTTGTTAAAAATTTATGAGGGGTTCTCCCAAATTGTTGTTATATGCACTTTTTCTCTATGTAAATATTAACCGAGATTATTAGGGGTTTTTTGTAAAAAGTTTTTGCACAATTTTGGTATCTCAGACCTAATTATTTATTTTAGTTTAAAATTCCATAATATCTCTTATTATGAGCCTGAGAGTAAATGTTTATAGAACCATCTTTGTTGAACTATTGATGCTCTACAATTGTTGTTATAAGCACTTTTTCTCTATCGCAATATTAACCGAGATATTAGCGTTTTTTTTAATAAAGCCTTGCACAAGGTTAGTATCTCAGACCCTAGTTATTTTATTTAGCTACAATTCCAATATCTCCGTTATTATGAGCCTGAGAGTAAAATGTTATAAAACAATCTTGTTGAAACTATTGATGGCTCTACAATTGTTGTCTTAAGCACTTTTTCTCTATCGTAAATATTAACCGAAATATTAGCGTTTTTCTTTAATAAAGCTTGCACAAGGTTAGTATCTCAGACTAGTATATTTATTTTAAGCTATAATTCCAAATATCTCCGTTATTATGAGCCTGAGAGTAAAATGTTATAGAACCAATCTTGTTGAACTATTGATGCTCTACAATTGTTGTTATATGCACTTTTTCTCTATCGTAAATATTAACCGAGATATTTGGATTTTACGGTATTTGTGCTTGGAATAAGTGGGGAAAACCATATATAATTCAGCATGACTTGGTTTAAATACTACATTATAAAAATTAAATATCGGAAGTGCTCTTATAGTTTACATTTCTATTGGAAATAAATAACAAAAGTTATTCTTTGGAGCTATCAGGTACCTCATCTGGAAAAATTAATTCAAATGCATGTTAATATTTTGTCCTTAATAATTCAAATCTATGCATAATGCACTGAAGATGGGAAATATGACAATATGGACAACAGTGAAGACTTACATAAAAAATTAATTTTATTATTAACAAATCCACAGCAACGACGGGTATTAACCCTAAACACTGGGACGGGTAAATGTCAAAATATTGTGCAAAGTAAAGCCACTGTTCTTCTTTAAGAAAACACGTTACCGCACTGCACTAGGTCGCACTGTAGCACTGATGTGAACATCAAGACAGCTGAGAATAAAACTGACTCGCTCGCGGCAGGCCGGTTCTTTATAAAGGTCGTCGGCATACATCGAAGGGGAATTGTCTGGACTCTTCGACGGTGGACTGGACGAGTCTAGTAGGAGCTAGACCTCCTGTCGGCTTCTTTGATCTATCTCGCACTTCCCAAATACGCGACTCTCTCTGCTAATCCTTCATTTTCAAAACAATATTAACATTTCCAATAACCTCGCCCTTCGACCGGAGACCTACTCCATCTGCCTAGGGCTGATTTGTGAATCTAAACCATCCACGGCGTCATACAATTCATTCAAATCGCTCCAGCCGTTTAGCAACAGTTCACTCAAATACACACAACTACATAGAATTATATATAGATATATATATATATATATATATATATATTATATATATATATATATATAACTAGCTGAGATAGCCGGCTTCGCCCGGGAATTGATTTGAGGCTGAATGGTGATGGTATTTTTTTGGCGAGTCTTTACTTGGCACAATACTTTGACATTTACCCGTCCAGTGTTTAGGGTTAATACCTTTTGTTGCTGTGGGTGTTTTAAAAATTTAATAGTTCTTTATTATCAAGTGACGAAAGTAGATCATTTTCCAACTCGAGTGAAATTTTTAGCCACACCGAGCGAAGCGAGTCTGGTAATTTGACGAGAGTTGTAAATTCTACTTTCGTCACGAGTGTAATATTAAATTTTTTCTCTAATCGTGTAATACATGATCAGATCTAAGCAGAATACGAACAAAATTAGGATTTGTCAAGATTATGGTTTTGTTGTTGGCAGGTTATAAGCATCGTTGTTGGCAGGTTATAAGCATAGTTATAAACAAACTAGTGATGATTGTCAAGATTTGCAGTATAAAACAAGTGCACGTTATAAACAAGGAAGCTAATTATTATTATATTTAAATTTTAAAATATATCGATTATTTCCACCAATAATTCATTCGCATTTCAATTTTTCCAATGTTAAAAAACATTTAAAAGCATTTAATTTTTAACTTCAAATTATTTTTTAATTTATACTTATTACTAATTAAGAAGGCAATTCACTTTCTTCACTTGTCAACAAAGTGATTACTTTCTTCACTCTATTGCAAAATGTTTCACTTTCTTCACTCAGTTCAGTAATGTTACCATTATTCGATTACAGAAAAATTAATTTTTTATGTAAGACTTCACTGTCGTCCATATTGTCATATTTCCCGTCACCTGTGAATGTAGTTTATTTTTATAACCTAATGGACCACAAAATTCATAATAGTTGAAAGTATTCTATCTTCTAAACCATGTTGGTACAACTTATTATCGTGGAGGAGTTGGTGGTAGTTCATATGCCGAGTTTTGTTTAGGTCGGATGAGTTTTTTGTGCCCATTAAAATTACTGACTCCCGCAATAGTTTTTAAAGTATAACTCATTTATATTTCGGTATAATAATAATCATTTTCTGTATTTACCTGTGTTTGATTTGTTGTTGAGAGTGTAGGCTTGTATATCGGTGATAGTCAGGAATGAAGATATCTGCGAAGAGACGAGGCGCTGGATCGAGGTGAAGCATTTGGCTTTGATCTGACCCCGCTCGGTGACTACTGAGAACCAACCTGGAATTAGTTAATGGAATATAGTAGCATACATGGCAAAAAGGGAGGAAGGAGGGAGGGAGAAAGAGGGAGGGAAAGAGAGAGGTGAACGGGAGAGGGAGAAGTGTGAGGAAGAGGAGGAGGGGGGTGGAGAGGAGGGGGATTATCAGATGGGAGGTGAGGGGTGGGTAGGGGGTAGGGGGAGTGGGGAGAAGAATTAGAATGGGAAGATGGGGGGGTGATGGAGAATGGGGGAGGGAGAGCGGTGAGAGAAAATGAGGGGGGAAGAATAGGAGGGGAGGAGGAGGAGAGAGAGGTGACGGGGGGAGTAGAGGAGAGAATGGAGGAGATAAGGGAGGGGGAGGAGAGAGGCGAATGGGAGAGGAGATCGGAGGAGGGGACGGGAGGGGGAGGACGGGGGAGGGGGATGGGAAGGAGGATGGGAGGGAATAGAAGATGAAGGGAGAGGGGAAGAGGAGGGGAAGGGAGAGGGAGTGAGATGGAAAATGTGAGGATGAGAAGGAGAGAGACGGGAGAGGAGGAGAGAAGAAGAAGAGGAGAGGGGGGAGAGGGGGGGAGGGAGGGAGTCGGGAGGGGAGGAGTAGGGGAAGGAGGGAGGGGGGGGGGAAGAGAGAGGGGGGGAAGAGGAGAGGGATGGGGGAGGAGGGAGAGGAAGAGAGAAGGAAGAGGGAGAGAGAGGAGGAGGGAGAGGGAGGGGGAGGGGAGGGGGAGAAGAGGAAGAGAGGGAGGGAGTAGAGATGGGAGGGGAGGAGAGAGAGAGGGGAGAGGGAAGGAGTGAGAGGGGTGAGAGGGAGGGGGAACGAGAGGAGGACGGAGGGGGAGGAGAGAGGAGGAAGAGAAGGGGAGGGACGATTAGGAGTGAGGGAGAGAGATGGGGAGGGAGGAGAGAGGGAGAGAGGGAAGAGGGGGAAAGGAGAGAGGTGAGGAGAGAGATGGAGAGAGGAAAGGGAGAAAGAGAGGGTGGAAGAGAGAAGGTGAGGGAGAGAGAGAGAGTGGAGGGAGAGGGGGAGAGAGAGGAAGAGGGAGGAGGAGGAGGGGGCGAGGGAGAGATGAGGAGAGAAGTGCGAGAAATGGAGGAAGAGGGAGAGAGAGAGGAGGGAAGGGGGAGTGAGAGAGAATGGGAGGAGGAGGGAGAGAGAAGGGGAGGGGAGAGAGGGGGAGAGGAGAGTGGAGAGAGGGAGAGGAGAGAGATGGAGAGGGGGAGGGAGAGAGAAGGGGAGGGGGGAGAGATAGGAGAGAGAGGAGAGAGAGAGGAGGGGGAGAGAGAGAGAGGGAGAGAGAGAGAGAGGGATAGAGAGGGGAGAGAGAGGAGGAGGATGCGAGGGTAGGGGGAGAAGGGGAGAGAGAGAGAGGGAGGGAAGAGGGGGAGGCGAGAGAGGGAGAGGGAGGGGGAGAGAAGAGCAGAGGGGGCGGAGAAGGGGGAGGAGGAGAGAGAGTAGAGAAGAGGAGAGAGAGAGAGGGGGGGAGAGGAGGGGGAGAGGGAGAGAGAGGGGAGCGAGAGGGGAGAGGGGGAGAGAGCGAGAGAGGGGAGAGGGAGAAGGGAGAGAGGGAGGAGAGGGAGAGATAGAGGGAGGGGGAGAGAGAGGGAGAGAGAAGGATGAGAGGAGGGGGTAGATGGCGTGAGGGGGAGGAAGAGGGGATGAGAGAGTAGGGAGAGAGGTGAGAACGGAGAAAGGAGGGGGGGAGGAGAGGAGAGGAGAGGAGGGAGAGAGAGAGATGAGGAGGAGGTGAAGAGGAGAGGAGATAGAAGGGCGAGGGAGAGAGAGGGGGAGGGGGAAAGGGGAGAGAGCGAGAGAGAGGAGTGAGAGAGAGGGGGAAGGGAGAGAGGAGGAGGGAGGGAGAAGGAGAGAGAGTGAGAAGAGAGAAGCGCGAGAGACGAGAGAGAGAGAGGAAGAGGGAGAGAGAGGTGAAGAGGAGAGGGGGGGAAAAGAGTAGAGGAGAGAGAAGAGAGAGGAGGGGAAGGGGGAGGGCGGGGAGAGGGGGAGAGAGAGAGAGAGAGGTGGAGGGAGGGGAAGAAGAGAGCGAGGAGAGAGAGAGAGAGAGGGGGAGAGAAGGAGGGAGGAAAGAACGGTCGAGTAGAGGGGGGGAAGAGAGCGAGGAGGAAGTGGGAGAGAGAGAAGGGAGGAGGAGTATAGCGATTAGGCGAGGGGCGAGAGCGAGGCGAAGGGAATAAGGAGAGAGGAAGGAGGGGGAGGGAGAGGACAAGGGGCAGCAGGAGTGGGAGATGAGGGAGGGAGGGTGAGGAATCGGGAGGGGGAGGGAGGGATAGGGAGGGAGGAGATGAGTGAGGGATAGAGATGAGAGAGGAAAGGAGAGACGGGAGAGAGAGAAGGGGGTGAGAAGGAGTAGACCGGGAGAGAGAGGTGGAAAGAGAGAGAGAGGAGGGGAGAGATGGGAGCGAGAGAGATTGGGGGGGGAGGTCGAGACGGGGAGGGGGAGAGAGAGTTGACAGAGGAGGGAGAGGTAGAGGGTGAGAGAATGAGGGTGAGGGGGAGAAGATGGGAGAGAGCGAGAGAGGAGGAGGAGGAAGATGCAAGAGGGCGAGGGGGAGAGAAGGAGAATGAGTATAGGAGACGTGAGAGAGAGGTAGCTGAGAGCGACGGAGGAGAGAGTGAGAGGAAGGGATGAGAGAGAGAGGAGAGAGGAGGGATGGAGAGAGACACAGAGGGAGTGAGGAGGAGGAAAGAGGTGGAGAAAGACATCGGAGAGAACCGGGGAGGGAGAGGAGAAGGAGGAAATAGTTATAATGAGAACAAAGAGGAGGGGGAGAGGAAAAGAAGGAAAGGGAGGCGAGGGGGATAAGAGGGAGGAGGGGACGGGAGAGGAGGGGGGAGGGGGAAGGGGGAGTCTCCTTCTCCCCACCCTCTCTCCAAACGTCAAAGTTCAGGACTAAAAACATGCAAATATCTCGGCTAATATTCAAGATAGAGTGAAAGCCTATATAACAACATTTATAGTAAATTACTTTTGGAACAAGATTTGTTCTATAAGATTTTTCAATCCGATGCAAACTAACTGAGGTATAATGATTTTTGATTCTGTGCCCTCCTTACCGTCGTACTGCTGTGGTATGACTAGCGTGCCCCCTCCATTGTCGTGGAGAGTGGCTTCGACTCTGCTGCTCCTGTAGTACTTGTAGAGAAGGACTCGCTGGCCTAGGACTGCTAGATCACCGCTCTGGGGCAGGACGCGGGCACATCTGGGAAGGCCGTAGCGATGCAGGAACTCTCGGGGTGTCAGTGCATCCACGCCGTCTGCAACAATACAGAGAAATATATATATATACTAGCTCAGATACCCGGCTTCGCCCGGGAAATTCATTTGAGGCTAGATGGTGATGGTATTTTTTAGCAGGCTTTACATTGCACAATATTTTGACATTTACCCGTCCCAGTGTTTAGGATTGATACCCGTCTTTCCGTGGATTTGCTAATAATAGAATTATTTGTCAATAAGGCCTCACAGTCTTCGATATTTTTATATTTCCCGTCTCTTATACATATAAATATAGTAAATTTTTATTTCAGGCCTCCCTTATAACCCCCCCCCCCTCCCGTTCGAACCCAAAAATTTTAATATAACTTATAATCATGGAAGAATTAATGGTAATTGACATACCGAGTTTTGTTAAGTTCGGTTCAGCCGTTAGTGACCGCTAAAGTTTTAACGTATAACTCATTTATACTTAGGTATACGACAAAAGTGTAATATACAAAAATTACTCCAAATAACAAAATAAACAACTTTTGTAATGTTTATATTTGCGGAAAAACCAATAGGAAACGAATATCGCTATTTTTAATTTCAGGCTTCCCTTATAACCCCCACTCCTGCCTGTCCATAGACATGTTGGTATGGTTATTTATAATGAAGGCGTTAGTGCTAATACACATATCGAATTTTATTTAGTTCGGTTGAGTCCTTGTACGAAATAAAATTATTGACTTCGCTATAGTTTTTAGCGTATAACTCATTTATTACTTAGGTATACAACAAAAGTGTATACAACAAAAGTTACTCTACATAACAAAATAAACCACTTGTGTTATGTGCATATTTGCCGAAAACCCAGTAGAATACGAAATAGCCCTATTTTTAATTTCAGGCCTCCCTTATAACCCCACTCCTGTGTGTCTCAGAGAATTTTATTATAGCCTAAAGTCTAAGTTGGGTTAGTAGTAATATACATACCAAGTTTCATAAAATTCGGTTCAGCCGTTTATGCGTGAAAAGGTAACAAACAAACAAACAAACAAACAAACAAACAAACAAACACACAAACAAACAAACAAACAAACAAACATACACGAAAGAAACAAAATGCAGATATGGTGTCTATGACATGTGAAACGAAAAGTTATCGTGAAATTTCGCGAAAAAATCAATGTACAGACAGAGGTTACAATTTTATATATATATAGATATATATATATATATTTATATATATATATATATATATATATGTATATATACTAGCTGAGATAGCCGGCTTTGCCCAGGAATTGATTTGAGACCGAATGGTGATGTATTTTTTTATCAGGCTTTACATTGCACAATATTTTGACATTTACCGTCCCAGTGTTTAGGATTGATACCCGTCGTTGCCGTGGATTTGCTAATAATAGAATTATTTGTTCGATAAGGCTTCACAGTCTTCGATATTTTTATATTTTCCGTCTCTTATACATGTAAATATGGTGAATTTTTATTTCAGGCCTCCCTTATAACCCCCCTCCCGTTCGAACCTAAAAATTTTAATATAACTTATAATCATGGAAGAATTAATGCTAATTGACATACCGAGTTTTGTTAAGTTCGGTTCAGCCGTTAGTGCCCGCTAAAGTTTTAACGTATAACTCATTTAAACTTAGGTATACAACAAAAGTATATATAAACAAAAGTTACTCCAAATAACAAAATAGACAACTTTTGTTATGTTTATATTTGCGGAAAACCAATAGGAAACGAAATATCGCTATTTTTAATTTCAGTTCCCCGTAATAACCCCCACTCCTGTTCGTCTCAGAGAATATTAGTATAACCTATAGTCTAAGTTGGGTTAATAGTAATATATATACCAAGTTTCATAAAATTCGGTTCCGCCGTTTATGCGTGAAAAGGTAACAAACAAACAAACAAACACCAAAGAAACAAAATGCAGTTATGGTGTCTATCGAAAAGTTATCGTGAAATTTCGCGAAAAAAATCAATGTACAGACAGAGGTTAGAATTTTATATATATACTAGCTGAGATAGCCGGCTTCGCCCGGGAATTCATTTGAGCCTGAATGGTGATGGTATTTTTTTGGCAAGACTTTACTTTGCACAATATTTTAACATTTACCCGTCCCAGTGTTTAGGGCTAATGCCCGTCGTTTCTGTGGATTAGTTAATAATAAAATTTGTAAATTCAGGCCTCCCTTATAACCCCCACTCCTGTCCGTTCCTAGAAATTTTAGTATGGCTTATTATAAGGATGGCGTTAGTCCTAATACACACTATTGTGCCAAATAAAATTGTTGACTCCCGCTATAATTTTTAGCGTATATCGCCTTTATAGTTCGGTATTCGACGATAGTGTATATAACAAAACTTCCTCTAAATAACAAAATAAACAACTTTTGTCATGTGCGTATTGGGCCTAAACCCCAATAGGAAACGAAATATCACTATTATTAATTTCAGGCCTCCCTTATAACCCCCACTCCTGCCCGTCCCTAGAAATGTTAGTATGACTTATTATAAGGAAATCGTTAGTATTAATTCACATAGCGAGTTTGGTTTAGTTCGGTTGAGTCTTTTGTGCCAAATAAAATTGTGGACTCCCGCTTTAGTATTTAGCTTATAACACAATTATACTTCCGAGTACGGCAAAAGTACATATCACAGAAGTTACTCTAAATTACAAAATAAATAACTTTTGTTATGTGCATATTTGCTGAAAAATCAATAGGAAACGAAATATTGCTATTTTTAATTTCAGGCCTCCCTTATAACCCCCACTCCTGTTCGTCTTAGAGAATATTAATATAGCCTAAAGTCTAAGTTGGGCTAGTAGTAATATACATACCAAGTTTCATAAAATTCGGTTCAGCCGTTTATGCGTGAAAAGGTAACAAACAAACATACACGAAAGAAACAAAATGCAGTTATGGTGTCTAGGACATGTGAAACGAAAAGTTATCGTGAAATTTCGCGAAAAAAATCAATGTACAGACAGAGGTTACAATTTTTTTTATATATATAGATAGATATACAGTTAGACCCTGTTAATCCGGAACCCTCGGTAATCCGGACGCTGCCGGGACTACCCCCTCCTAGGTCTGGCGCGATCCACGAGTCCTCCCTGCGCACATGCGTGAGTTTCTGTGAACGACAGAAACGCGGGCCTTTTCCCCCAATTACCACTTCGTTTTACTTCTGTGATCCACAAGTTGTTGTTCCGCGCTCTCTTTCTTTTTGTTGCGTAGTTTGCACGGCTTAAAACTCTCCCCTTGGATGAAACGGCCAAGATTATTAAACTAATAGAGAGTGGTCAGAGCTATGATACAATTTCTAAAACCAGTCGGTAGAGATGGGATTTTACCCGGTAAATACCCAAAAATTTGGAAAAATACCCGATTGGGTAAATATTCAGGTATTTTTAAAATTAGCTTCCGGAACTATTTTTGTAGTTATAGATTCTAAAACTTTTGTGTTGAAACGATTTAATTTTTGACTCATCAACGTGTACTGAGACTGTACATCGCTTGAAATGGGATCTTGCGACGTGCTTCGTATAGATTTTGATAATGAAAATGATGACAGGGATTAATATGTTACACTTAATATGGAAAAAATGTACATTTCTTTTGTTGAATAACTATAAATAAATAAATAATAATTATTATAGTTAATAATTATTTATTATTATAGTTAATAATCATTTATTATTATAGTTAATAATTATTAATTATTATACTTAATAATTATTAATTATTATAGATAATAATTATTTATTATTATAGTTAATAATTATTTATTATTATAGTTAATAATCATTTATTATTATAGTTAATAATTATTAATTATTATAGTTAATAATTATTTATTATTATACTTAATAATTATTTATTATTATACTTAATAATTATTTATTATTATACTTAATAATTATTAATTATTATACTTAATAATTATTTATTATTATACTTAATAATTATTTATTATTATACTTAATAATTATTTATTATTATACTTAATAATTATTAATTATTATTCTTAATAATTATTTATTATTATACTTAATAATTATTTATTATTATACGTAATTATTATACTTAATAATTATTAATTATTATACGTAATCATTATACTTAATAATTATTAATTATTATACGTAATTATTATACTTAATAATTATTTATTATTATACTTAATAATTATTTATTAAAATAGTTAATAATTATTTATTAAGATAGTTAATAATTATTTATTATTATACTAATAATTATTTATTATTATACTAATAATTATTTATTATTATACTAATAATTATTTATTAAATAGTTAATAATTATTTATTATTATACTAATAATTATTAATTATTATACTTAATAATTATATATTACTATACTTAATAATTATTTATTATTATACTTAATAATTATTAATTATTATACTTAATAATTATTTATATTATACTTAATAATTATTTATTATTATACTTAATTATTATACTTAATAATTATTAATTATTATACGTAATCATTATACTTAATAATTATTAATTATTATACGTAATTATTATACTTAATAATTATTTATTATTATACTTAATAATTATTTATTAAAATAGTTAATAATTATTTATTAAGATAGTTAATAATATTTATTATTATACTAATAATTTTATTATTATACTAATAATTATTTATTATTATACTAATAATTATTTATTATTATACCAATAATTATTTATTATTATACTAATAATTATTTTTATTATAGTTAATAATTATTAATTATTATAGTTAATAATTATTATTATTTTACTTAATAATTATTTATTATTATAGTTAATAATTATTAATTAGTATACGCAATAATTATTAATTATTATACTTAATAATTATTTATTATTATAGTTAATAATTATTTATTATTATAGTTAATAATTATTTATTAAAATATTATAATTAATTATTAATTATTATAGTTAATAATTATTTATTATTATACTTAATAATTATTAATTATTATAGTTAATAATTATTTATTATTATACTTAATAATTATTAATTATTATAGTTAATAATTATTTATTATTATACTTAATAATTATTAATTATTATAGTTAATAATTATTTATTAGTATACGTATATAATTATTTATTATTATACTTAATAATTATTATTATTATATTATGTAAATTTCTTTTGTTTCAATATTGGCTTTGTTTTATTTCCTCGCTTTTATCTCATTATTTACAGATTTTTTAATCAAACCTCAGTTTATTCATACCCGCAAAATAATGAAGGAATAGTTTATATTGTATTTGTTCATAAGAATGTAAAAATTAATAAAAGGTGTGGCATTTACTGTAAAAAACGAAAATACCCATGACTTGGGTTTTTTCCCACATAAATACCGGGTTTTTACCTTTTGGGTATTTACCCTTCGCCCATCTCTAGCCGCGGTAGCCGAAGCACATTTGGCTAATCACGAAATTTTGGCAGACGACGATATCATAAGCACCGTGACAGCTGAGGAAGGTCCCTATAAACACTAGAAAAATTCCTCATTCTGAAGCAGAATTGGCCCTCAACACATCGTTGCAGTGGACCGAAGAACAAGATTTTGACGCTCATGAAATAATGCTGTTGAGGAGAATGAGAGATCGGGCATTCGAAATGAAAGCAGCTACGTGTTCTCAAAAAAAAAATGGTCCGTCACCCAGGGGCTGCGTAAACTAAGCAGATTTCCCTCGTGATGTTTAACAATAGGGGAATTTCAGAATAGAGAGTCGAACAGTTACGGGAACGGCCCGAACTAGCTCTTGACGGAAACTCACGACTAGACCCGAAGTTAGCCGATCTCATCTCAGAAGCTGAAAACAGAAAAACGCAAATATCTCGGTTAATATTCATTCTAGAGAATAAATGTATATAACAATATTTATAGAGAATTAAATTTGCAATAAGATTGGTTATGTACAATTTTTCGATCCGACGCATAGTAACGCAGATATTGGGAATTTTCGAAATTCTCCCTTCTCTAAACCCCCCCTCCCACTGGTCCGATTTCGGCCATTAACGAACTTGATCTTTCTTTTCATATAAAACGACTAAATATCGAGTTTGGTAACGATCAAACAAAAATTTCGACCGCTAGAGCGTTAAAAGACACATATATATATATATATATATATATATATATATATATATATATATATATATATATATATAAATATAGATATATATATGTCTTTATATATATAATTCTTGCGTACGTGTGTATGTCACTGAACTCCTCCTAGACGGATGGTCCGATTTGATTGAATTGTTGAATACGCGTTCGGGTGACGCCCCGGATGGTTTAGCGCCGCAGATCGGCCAGGCAGATGGAGCAGGTCTCCGGTCGAAGGGCGAAGGGCGAGGTTATTGGAAATGTAATGTAATGTTAATATGTTTATCTAATGTATGTCTTCAGAATTTATGTATGTCATCTAAATTATAATGTTTTCAGCTGCGAGAGGTTTTCACTTTCAGACAATGTTATTTATTTTCCAAATTTATTTTAATTTGATTTGAATGTTGTAATTATTTTATTTTCTTTATTTATATTTATGTATTTGCGTTATTATTGTTGAGGGTTTTTATTTATTTCAGTAATTGGTCTACAACTGTTTGTTTTTAAGAACGTGTAGTGCGCATTCTACCTGATAATCATAGAACTAAAACGTCTTCTTATCCTTCTCTCATTTTTTTAGCAGATTTTTTCTTTTCTTTTTGTCTACCAAGTTTTCGCGATATTTTATTTACTATTTGTTTTTAGGCTAATGTGAACATAACAAATGTTGTTTTTGCGTTATTAAAAAAAGATTTTTTTTTAACATATTACTATTAAATTTAATATCCTAATCGCTTGATATATCATGCAGGACAACGTCTGCCGGGTCAGCTAGTATATGTATATATATATATATATATATATATATATATATATATATATATATATATAATTTTGAACAGACCTCAGTTTCGTCATCTCCTGGGTAGGATAGAGGGACCTTTGGAGACATTTTTCGAACCTCGGGGCAGGAGTACGAGCTCAATAGCTGATTTCCCCTGAGGTAATAAGTCGGCAGAACTGTTTGTTTCCATTTCAGCTGCTTTCCGTCGGGAGGTTTCTCATTAGCATCATGTATTTATTCGCTGTAATATTGCTGCGGTCGTGTTGAGTGTTTAGCAGGATGCACATTTATCTATTGGACAACTTCACGCTGCGAAATATGCTTAGCTGCACACACCTGTTGCGTCAGCTGTGTGGTTAGTATGAACGATAAATGATTCAGAGAGAGCAAGGTCCCAGCGTGACGTCATTTGGCCTCTCCTTTTACCCGCGCCCGCCAATTCCAAGGCGGGCTTCGGCCTTCCCGCCAGAATGGCATCTATAGGTCACCTCTTCCCCCTTCTACCGACTGCTTACCTCCTTGAAAGGACTTAGCGCATTTCCATGAAATGAATAAATCCCCTCAAATGACCACCGATCCTGCACTTTTGCTCTATCGTAAATATTAACCGAGATATTAGCGTTTTTCTTTAATAAAGTCTTGCACAAGGTTAGTATCTCAGACCTAATCTATTTATTTTAGCTAAAATTCCAAATATCTCCGTTATTATGAGCCTGAGAGTAAAATGTTATAGAACCAATCTTGTTGAACTATTGATGCTCTACAATTGTTGTTATATGCACTTTTTCTCTATCGTAAATATTAACCGAGATATTAGCGTTTTTCTTTAATAAAGCGTTGCACAAGGTTAGTATCTCAGACCTAATCTATTTATTTTAGCTAAAATTCCAAATCTCCGTTATTATGAGCCTGAGAGTAAAATGTTATAGAACCAATCTTGTTGAACTATTGATGCTCTACAATTGTTGTTATATGCACTTTTTCTCTATCGTAAATATTAACCGAGATATTAGCGTTTTTCTTTAATAAAGCGTTGCACAAGGTTAGTATCTCAGACCTAATCTATTTATTTTAGCCAAAATTCCAAATATCTCCGTTATTATGAGCCTGAGAGTAAAATGTTATAGAACCAATCTTGTTGAACTATTGATGCTCTACAATTGTTGTTATATGCACTTTTTCTCTATCGTAAATATTAACCGAGATATTAGCGTTTTTCTTTAATAAATCATTGCCCAAGTATTTCGAAAGAAAAACGCTGATATCTCTGTTAATATTCACGATAGAGAAAAAGTGCATATAACAACAATTGTAGAGCATCAATAGTTCAACAAGATTGGTTCTATAACATTTTACTCTCAGGCTCATAATAACGGAGATATTTGGAATTGTTTTCATATATTACATTTGTAATCATCTGGAAGCCTGAATACTTTATGTCAAATGACAATAATGGTTTTAGACACTTTTGACAGTTAGTGCCCACGTGCTCTGGTTACTGGATATATTCTCTCTCTCTCTCTCTCTCTCTCTCTCCATCTCTCTCTCTCTCTCTCTCTCTCTCTCTCTCTCTCTCTCTCTCTCTCACTCCCTCCCTCCCACCCTCCCTCTCCCTCTCTCTCTCTCTCCCCCTCCCTCCCTCCTCTCTCTCTCTCTCACACACCCCTCTCTCGTCTCTCTCACCCCTCCCTTCTCTTTCTCTCTCTCCCCCTCTCTCTCTCACCCCCCTCTCTCTCTCACCCTCTCCCCTCTCCCTCTCTCCCTCTCTCCCCCTCTCTCTCTCACCCTCTCTCTCTCTCTCTCTCACCCTCCTCTCTATCTCTCTCTCTCTCTCTCACCCTCCTCTCACACACACTCTCTCTCACCCTCCTCTCCCTCACACTCTCTCTCACCCTCCTCTCTGTCTGTCTCTCTCTCTCTCCTCTCTCTCTCTCCCCCTCTATCCATCTCTCTCTGTACATTTCTTGTTTTCAGTTATACTACAGCTAGTATTTACGTAAGTCACTCTCTCTCCTCAGAAGATACAAACTGTTTAGTCCATTTGGCTAAATATCGTAACCCGAATAAGCTCAACTGGTTACTGGTTTTTTTTCTCCACTTCCGACTTGGAATATTGCATAATGCAAACCTGCTCCGAGGCGAAGCAAGAACTGCTGAAAATGTTTCCTGAGTAACCTTAATCGTGACGAGACTTTAGAAACATTTCTCCAAAAGTCCATCAATCCTACTCAAGAGATGGAAAGTCCGTGACGCAAGGGCTGCGTAAGCTAAGCAGATTTCCCAGCGTCAAGTTATACAATAGAGAAATATACATACGAGAGCTGAACAGTTACGGACACTGCCCAACTAGCTTTTGGCGGGAAACTCATATAACAACAATTGTAGAGCATCAATAGTTCAACAAGATTGGTTCTATAACATTTTACTCTCAGACTCATAATAACGGAGATATTTGGACTTTTAGCTAAAATAAATAGATTAGGTGTCCTTTAGTAATCTTGTGCAACAGTTTATTAAAGAAAAACGCTAATATCTCGGTTAATATTTACGATAGAGAAAAAGTGCATATAACAACAATTGTAGAGCATCAATAGTTCAACAAGATTGGTTCTATAACATTTTACTCTCAGGCTCATAATAACGGAGATATTTGGAATTTTTACGAAATTCTTCCTGTTCCAATTCCAGGTATTTCTTGGTAATTATTGCAGATAACGATAATTGGTTCCCTCCAAAAGATTGCGTTGCCCGCCTTCAGTGCAATATCCTGCCCGTGTTCATTGTTCCAGGGCTAATGGGCAGAGATAATGGACAACATATGTTCATGAGATGGGAGCGATATGTGCCTTGCAACATACTCCAATTATTAATCGTAATTAGCCATGTGGTAATTAGTCAGCTGTTATTATGGCGGGAAAAGATGACGCAACGCCTTTACATTCCCGCGCAAAATATAGATTACAACAACCCCCCACCCCCCACCACCCACCCCACCCCCCCCCCCCCCCACCCCACCCCCCCCCCACCCCCCCCCCCCCCCACCCCCCCCCCACCCCCCCCCCCCCCCCCCCCACCCCCCCCCCCCCCCACCCCCCCCCCCCCCCACCCCCCCCCCCCCCCCCCCCCCCCCCCCCCCACCCCCCCCCCGCCCCACCCCCCCACCCCCCCACCCCCCCCCCCCCCCACCCCCCCCCCCCCCCACCCCCCCCCCCCCCCACCCCCCCCCCCCCCCACCCCCCCCCCCCCCCACCCCCCCCCCCCCCCACCCCCCCCCCCCCCCACCCCCCCCCCCCCCCACCCCCCCCCCCCCCCACCCCCCCCCCCCCCCACCCCCCCCCCCCCCCACCCCCCCCCCCCCCCACCCCCCCCCCCCCCCACCCCCCCCCCCCCCCACCCCCCCCCCCCCCCACCCCCCCCCCCCCCCACCCCCCCCCCCCCCCACCCCCCCCCCCCCCCACCCCCCCCCCCCCAAAATATATATATATGTTTTATAAAAAACAATTAATTTTACTTTATTCTCAATTTAATAAATATTATATATATATATATATATATATATATATATATATATATATATATATATAGTAATAATATACTAGCTGAGATAGCCGACTTCGCCTTGGGAATTGATTGAGGCTGAATGGTGTATGACGTATTTTTTTGGCAAGGCTTTACTTTGCACAATATTTTGACATTTACCCGTCCCAGTGTTTAGGGTTAATACCCGTCGTTGCTGTGGATTTGTTAATAATAAAATTAATTTTTTATGTAAGACTTCACTGTCCTCCATATTGTCATATTTCCCGTCTCCTGTGCATTATGCATAGATTTGAATTATTAAGGACAAAATATTAACGTTGATTTGAATTAATTTTTCCAGCTGAGGTACCTCATAGTTCAAATTGGAATGAAATGTTGAGCATATCAATATTTCTACTCAAATTACTTGCTCCACACATTGTTCCTGGAGAAATGTATAAAACAAAAGTTAATCCAAATAACAAAGTAAACAACCTTTGTTATGTGCATGTTTGCCGGAAAATAAATAGACAATGAAATATCGTGAATTATTATTTCAGGCCTCCGTTATAACCGCCACTCCCGTTCTAACCTAAACATTTTAATATAGCTTATAATCATGGAAGAATTAATGCTAATTGACATACTGAGCTTTTTTAAGTTCGGTTTAATCGTTAGCGCCCAATAAAATAGTTGACTCCCGCTTTAGTTTATAGTGTATATCTCGTTTATACTTTGTTAAAAGACAAAAATGAATATGACAAAAGTTACTCTAAATAACAAAATAAACAACTTTTGTTATGTTCATATTTGCCGAAAAACCAATAGGAAACAAAATATCGCTATTTTTAATTTCTGGCCTCTCTTATAACCCCCACTCCTGTTTGTAACTAAAAATTTTAATATAGCTTATATTCTTGGATATATATATATATATATATATATATATATATATATATATATATATATATAAAATTGTAACCTCTGTCTGTAGATTGATTTTTTTCACGAAATTTCACGATAACTGTTTCACATGTCATAGACACCATAACTGCATTTTGTTTCTTTCGTGTATGTTTGTTTGTTTGTTTGTTACCTTTTCACGCATAAACGGTTGAACCGAATTTTATGAAACTTGGTATGTATATTACTACTAACCCAACTTAGACTTTAGGCTATATTAATTTTCTCTGAGACGAACAGAAGTGGGGGTTATAAGGGAAGCCTGAAATTAAAAATAGCGATATTTCGTTTTATATTGGTTTTTCGGCAAATATGCACATAACAAAAGTTGTTTATTTTGTTATTTAGAGTAACTTTTGTTATATACACTTTTGTCGTATACCAAAGTTTAAATGAGTTATACGCTAAAAATTATAGTGGGAGTCAACAGTATTATTTGCCAAAAAAGACTCAACCGAACTAAATAAAACTCGGTATGTGTATTAGCAGTGAGGCCTTCATTATAATAAGCCATACCAACATTTCTATGGAGGGGCAGGAGTGGGGGTTATAAGGGAAGCCTGAAATTAAAAATAGCGATATTTCGTTTCCTATTGGTTTTTCGGCAAATATGAACATAACAAAAGTTGTTTATTTTGTTATTTGGAGTAACTTTTGTTATATACACTTTTGTCTTATACCTAAGTATAAATGAGTTACAAATATAGCGGGCACTAACGGCTGAACCGAACTTAACAAAACTCTGCATGTCAATTAGCATTAATTCTTCCATGATTATAAGTTATATTAAAATTTTTAGGTTCGAACGGGAGGGGGGTTATAAGGGAGGCCTGAAATAAAAATTCACCATATTTACATGTATAAGAGACGGGAAATATAAAAATATCGAAGACTGTGAAGCCTTATCGAACAAATAATTCTATTATTAGCAAATCACCGGCAAAGACGGGTATCAATCCTAAACACTGGGACGGGTAAATGTCAAAATATTGTGCAATGTAAATCGTGCTAAAAAATACCATCAAAATACAGCCACAATTTATTTAGCGGGCGACGCCGGCTATCTCAGCTATTATATATATATATATATATATATATATATATATATATATATATATATATACTTACAGCAAGGTCCATTAATCGTAGAGTCTTCATCACTGCCGTCCTCACAGTCGTGTTCCCCGTCGCACAAGAAAGCCCTGTCGATACACCGCAGTTTCCCGGTGCATTCCCACTGCCGAGACCTGCAGTGAGACGGTGCAACGAACTTGTCTATAGGAGTGCATTCTCCTGACGCGCCGGAGTAGCCGTCGGCGCAGGTGCAGTTAGCTCCTTCGGGGTGGACGAGGCAGAGATGCGACGCAGAGCAGTTGAGCTGGTCGCACGGTGATACACCTGGACATATATTTAATTATATATATATATATATATATATATATATATATATATATATATAAAGCTCACATACACTCTACAGCTCTCATACACTCTACAGCTACCATACACTCTACAGCTCACATACACTTTCCCTCTCTCTCTATATATATCACTCTACAGCTCACATACACTTTCCCTCTCTCTGTATATATCACTCTACAGCTCACATACACTCTACAGCTCACATACAATTTCCCTCTCTCTGTATATATCACTCTACAGCTCACATACACTTTCCCTCTCTCTGTATATATCACTCTACAGCTCACATACACTTTCCCTCTCTCTATATATATCACTCTACAGCTCACATACACTCTACAGCTCACATACAATTTCCCTCTCTCTATATATATCACTCTACAGCTCACATACACTCTACAGCTCACATACGCTTTCCTTCTCTCTGTATATATCACTCTACAGCTCACATACACTTTCCCTCTCTCTGTATATATCACTCTACAGCTCACATACACTTTCCTTCTCTCTGTATATATCACTCTACAGCTCACATACACTCTACAGCTCACATACACTTTCCTCTCTTCACATACACTCTACAGCTCACATACACTTTCCCTCTCTCTGTATATATCACTCTACAGCTCACATACACTTTCCCTCTCTCTGTATATATCACTCTACAGCTCACATACACTCTACAGCTCACATGCACTTTTCCTCTCTCTGTATATATCACTCTACAGCTCACATACACTCTACAGCTCACATACGCTTTCCGTCTCTCTGTATATATCACTCTACAGCTCACATACACTTACCTTCTCACTGTATATATCACTCTATAGCTCACATACACTTTCCTTCTCTCTGTATATATCACTCTACAGCTCAATACACTCTACAGCTCAAATACACTTTCCCTCTCTCTGTATATATCACTCTACAGCTCACATACACTCTACAGCTCACATACACTTTCCCTCTTTCTGTATATATCACTCTACAGCTCACATGCACTTTCCCTCTCTCTGTATATATCACTCTACAGCTCACATACACTCTACAGCTCACATACACTTTCCCTCTCTCTGTATATATCACTCTACAGCTCACATACACTCTACAGCTCACATGCACTTTCCCTCTCTCTGTATATATCACTCTACAGCTCACATACACTCTACAGCTCACATACACTTTCCCTCTCTCTGTATATATCACTCTACAGCTCACATACACTCTACAGCTCACATACACTTTCCTTCTCTCTGTATATATCACTCTACAGCTCACATCCACTTTCCCTCTCTCTGTATATATCACTCTACAGCTCACATACACTCTACAGCTCACATACACTTTCCCTCTCTCTGTATATATCACTCTACAGCTCACATGCACTCTACAGCTCACATACACTTTCCCTCTCTCTGTATATATCACTCTACAGCTCACATACACTCTACAGCTCACATACACTCTACAGCTCACATACACTCTACAGCTCACATACACTCTACAGCTCACATACACTCTACAGCTCACATACACTCTACAGCTCACATACACTCTACAGCTCACATACACTCTACAGCTCACATACACTTTCCCTCTCTCTGTCTAACTCTATCACAATCACACCTTCCCTCCCTCTCTCTTATCTCTCAACACCCTTTCCCTCCATCTCACTCTCAACTTGCTTTCCTTCCCTCCATCTCACTCTCAACTTGCTTTCCTTCCCTCCATCTCACTCTCAACTTGCTTTCCTTCCCTCCATCTCACTCTCAACTTGCCTTCCCTCTCTCCCTCTCTCTTCTCTCAACTTTCTTCACTCTCTCTTCTCTCAACTTGGTTTCCTTCCCTCCATCTCACTCTCAACTTGCTTTCCCTCTCTCTTAAATGAACTTGCTTCACTCACTCTTCATTCAACGTGCGTTCCTTCCCTCCATCACACTCTCAAATTGCTTTCCCTCTCTCTTCTCTCAACGTGCTTCACTCTCTCAACTATCAACTTGCGTTCCTTCCCTCCATCTCACTCTCAACTTGCTGTCCTTCTCTCCCTCTCTCTTCTCTAAACTTGCTTTCCCTCCCTCCATCTTTCTTTCCCTCAACCATCTAGCTTTCTCTCTCCCACTTCTTCTCTCAACTTGCTTTCCTCCATCTTTCTCAACTTGCTTTCCCCTCTCCCTCCCTCTCAACTTGCATTCCCTCCAACTCTTTCAACCTTCTTTCCCTCCCACTATCTCTCAAGTTGCTTTCCCTTCCTCTCTCTCTCAACTAGTTTCCCTCCCTCCATCTCACTCTCAACTTGCTTTCTCTCTCTCCCACTCTCTTCTCTCAACTTGCTTTCCCTTCCTCTCTCTCTCAACTAGCTTTCCCTCCCTCCCTCTCAACTTGCATTCCCTCCCTCCCTCTCAACTAGCTTTCCCTCCCTCCCTCTCAACTTGCTTTCCCTCCCTCTCTCTCAACTAGCTTTCCCTCCCTCCCTCTCAACTTGCATTCCCTCCCTCCCTCTCAACTTGCATTCCCTCCCTCTCTTTCAACTTGCATTCCCTCCCTCCCTCTCAACTTGCATTCCCTCCCTCTCTTTCAACTTGCTTTCCCTCCCTCTCTCTTTCTTCTCTCAACTTGCTCTCCCTCCCTCTCTTTTCTCTTTCTCTCATGCAACTCCTCACTCTTTCTCCTCTCCTTTCTGCCCATGCTCTCTCCCTCTCACTATTTCCCTCTCCATCTTTCCTCCCTCTCTACACCCTCTCTGTTTCTCTCTATTATCTTCTCTCCCTATCGCTATCCTCTCTCTCGCTAATTCTCCCTTCGTCCTCTTGTCCATCACTCCTCCATCTTCCCCCTCTCTCTCTTACTCTCTCGCTCCCTCCTAAACCAACTATCTACTCACCGATTTGCGAGCTATTATCAAAGACCTTGAGTTCGAACAGCTGTGGGTTCTCCTTAGCTATGACCTCCGTCTGGTTAGTAGCCAAGTCGTAGCTGTGGATGACTCCTTTCTGCAGCTCTGACCAGTAGAGGCGGTTATCGTACAGCGCCAGGCCGAACGGGTGCGCGACGTTCTCGTTAGCCAGCAACTCCTGAATAGACAACAGAAACACACACGAGGAATAGTAAACTTTTTTTGTTGTGACAATATTAAAAGTATAAATTAATAATAAAAGAATATTGAAATAATTAAATATGTGTGAGAGAGAGAGGGGGATGGAGTTAGAGGGAGGGAGAGAGTTAGAGGAAGGGAGAGAGTTAGAGGAAGGGAGAGAGTGAGAGGGAGGGAGAGAGTGAGAGGGAGGGAGAGAGTTAGAGGGAGGGAGAGAGTGAGAGGGAGGGAGAGAGTGAGAGGGAGGGAGAGAGTGAGAGGGAGGGAGAGAGTGAGAGGGATGGGTGAGAGGGGAGGAAGAGAGTTAGAGGGAGGGAGAGAGTGAGAGGGAGGGAGAGTTAGAGGAAGGGAGAGAGTGAGAAGGACAGGGTGAGAGGGGAGGGAGAGAGTGAGAGGGAGGGAGAGAGTGAGAGAGTGAGAGGGAGGGAGAGAGTGAGAGGGAGGGAGAGAGCGACAGGGAGGGAGAGAGTGACAGGGACTCCCTCTTTCCCTTCCACCTCTGACCCTCTCTCTCTCCTACCCTACCACTCTCTCCCTTCCACCTCTGACCCTCTCTCTCTCCTATCCTACCACTCTCTCCCTTCCACCTCTGACCCTCTCTCTCTCCTATCCTACCACTCTCTCCCTTCCACCTCTGACCCTCTCTCTCTCTCTCTCTCCTATCCTACCAACCTCTCTCTTCCACCTCTGACTCTCTCTCTCTCTCTCCTATCCTACCACTCTCCCGCCCTCTCTCCCTTCCACCTCTGACCCTCTCTCTCTCCTATCCTACCACTCTCCCTCCCTGTCTCCCTTCCACCTCTGACCCTCTCTCTCTCCTATCCTACCACTCTCCCTCCCTCTCTCCCTTCCACCTCTGACCCTCTCTGTCTCCTACCTACCACTCTCCCTCCCTCTCTCCCTTCCACCTCTGACCCTCTCTGTCTCCTACCTACCACTCTCCCTCCCTCTCTCCCTTCCACCTCTGATCCTCTCTCTCTCCTACCCTACCACTCTCCCTCCCTCTCTCCCTTCCACCTCTGACCCTCTCTGTCTCCTACCTACCACTCTCCCTCCCTCTCTCCCTTCCTCCTCTGACCCTCTCTCTCCTATCCTACCACTCTCCCTCCCTCTCTCCCTTCCACCTCTGACCCTCTCTATCTCCTATCCTACCACTCCTTCCAACATCTCTCCCTCTCACTATCTTCCCCTTCCTACCTTGCTTTATCTATCTAACTCTCTCACCATCTGCCATCCCCCCTTCCTCCTTCTCTCTCTTTCTCTCTATTCCTTTTTCCACCTATGTCCTCCTACTCTCTCCTATCCTCCCTCTCTCTCCCCCTTCCAACATCTCTCACCCTCCCCTCCCGCACACTCTGTCACTCCCTCCCCATCTCTCTCTACAACTACTAACTCCTAAATACTTACCCGCCTGTTATTTCCGTCCATATCTATAACCTCGATCCTATCATTGTAAGCCTCGCAGAAATATAACCTCTCTCTCAGCTCGTCTATAGCTAGCCCTGACGGCCACACCAACTGCTGCGACAGGAACGTCTTACGATTCCTTCCGTCCATCCAAGCAGACTCGATAAGACCTCCTCGGCCATTCTCAGACTGCCAAACACTCCAGAACATAATCCTGAAAAAGTAAAGTGGATATAACAACAATTGTAGAGCATCAATAGTTCAACAAGATTGGTTCTATAACATTTTACTCTCAGGCTCATAATAACGGAGATATTTGGAATTTTAGCTAAAATAAATAGATTAGTTCTGAGGTGCTAAACACATGCTAGACTTTATTAAAGAAAAACGCTAATATCTCGGTTAATATTTACGATAGAGAAAAAGTGCATATAACAACAATTGTAGAGCATCAATAGTTCAACAAGATTGGTTCTATAACATTTTACTCTCAGGCTCATAATAACGGAGATATTTGGAATTTTTGTTATGAACAGCTAAAATAAATAGATTAGGACTTTATTAAAGAAAAACGCTAATATCTCGGTTAATATTTACGATAGAGAAAAAGTGCATATAACAACAATTGTAGAGCATCAATAGTTCAACAAGATTGGTTCTATAACATTTTACTCTCAGGCTCATAATAACGGAGATATTTGGAATTTTAGCTAAAATAAATAGATTAGTTCTGAGGTGCTAAACACATGCTAGACTTTAATAAAGAAAAACGCTAATATCTCGGTTAATATTTACGATAGAGAAAAAGTGCATATAACAACAATTGTAGAGCATCAATAGTTCAACAAGATTGGTTCTATAACATTTTACTCTCAGGCTCATAATAACGGTATACTCGCCTCTTCTTCATGTAGAGCGCTATAGTTTTGATTAGCTTTTCATCTGTGACGAGTATTTTGGTGAGAGTGGGTGATTGCAAGCTGGCTACGTTGACACTGCCTTCTTGAGTGAAATAGAGGTTCCGGCCGAGCCAGTCTACGGCCAGGCCGTCGGGCATTATGACCGGGAGGAAGGTCTCCGTCTTGCTGCTGCCTAGCTTCTGCCGGCCGATCCTGGAAATGTTAGATATGATGTGAGTATATAGTGTGAGAGAGAGTAGGAGAGGGAGATGGAGATAGGGAAAGTGTGAAAGGGAGATAGTTGAGGGAGGGAGGGAAAGGCAGAGAGAGAGAGAAAAGGAAGAGGGAGGGAGACAAAGCAAGAGTGAGGGAGAGAAGAGGACAAGGGGGGAGGGAGTGATAAAGAGTAGAACGAGGGAAGGAGAGAGGGAGGGAGTGAGAAAGAGTAGAGGGATGGAGTGAGAGATAAAAGGGGAAGAGGGAGGGAGATAGGAGGGAGAGAGTGAGAAACGGGAAGAGGGAGAGAGGGAAAAAGGGGGGAGAGAGTGAGAGAGGGAAGAGGGAAGGAGGGAGTTGGGAGGGAGAGAGTGAGAAACGGGAAGAGGGAGGGAGGGAGAGAGTGAGAGAGGGAAGAGGGAGGGAGAGAGAGAGGGAAGAGGGAGGGAGGGAGATGGGATGGAGGGAGGGAGGGAGGGAGAGAGTGAAGAGGGAGGGAGAGAGTGAAGAGGGAAGGTGGGAGTTGGGAGGGAGAGAGTTAGAATCGGGATGAGGGAGGGAGGGAGAGAGTGAGAGAGGGAAGAGGGAGGGAGGGAGAGAGTGAGAGAGGGAAGAGGGAGGGAGGGAGAGAGTGAGAGAGGGAAGAGGGATGGCGGGAGTGGGGAGGGAGAGAGTGAGAGAGGGTAGAGGGAGGGAGTTAGTGATAGAGGGAGAAAGGGGAAGGGGAAGAGGGAGGGAGGGAGGAAGAGAGTGAGAGAGGGTAGAGGGAGGGAGTTAGTGATAGAGGGAGAAAGGGGAAGGGGAAGAGGGAGGGAGGGAGGAAGAGAGTGAGAGAGGGTAGAGGGAAGGAGGGAGTTGGGAGGGAGAGAGTGAGAGAGGGAAGAGGGAGTCGGGAGGGAGAGAGTGAGAAACGGGAAGAGGGAGGGAGGGAGATGGAAGAGGGAGGGAGGGAGATGGGAGGGAGAGAGTGAGAAACGGGAAGAGGGAGGGAGGGAGAGAGAGGAGAGGAGAGAGAGGGGGAGAGAGAGAGAGAGAGGAGAGAGAGACGAGAGGAGAGAGAGAGAGAGAGAGAGAGGGAGGAGAGAGGAGAGAGGAGAGAGAGAGAGAGAGAGAGGAGAGAGAGAGAGAGGAGAGAGAGGAGAGAGAGGAGAGAGAGAGAGAGAGAGAGAGAGAGAGAGAGAGAGAGAGAGAGAGAGAGAGAGAGAGAGAGAGAGAGAGAGATAGAGAGAGAGAGTCACACACACACAGCCATTCCTTACCTAGTCCTCTCAGAGAAGTATATATACTGCGCCCTGACATCATACGATATCGACACAGGCCTGACTAGATCCATTATCGGTGGCATCACTTCTTCGGCCTTGTTCTTGGAATCGAGCAGAATGCCCTTGATCATTCCCGGCTGGCTCTTGGCGAACAGGAGGAAGTGAGACGCCTTGATCTCTGAAAACGAGACAGAAAATGTAAATAAAATGTGTATATATATATATATATATATATATATATATATATACACACACACTCAACCGCAAAAAAAGCCGGCCACTTCATTTTCATCGTATTAAAAGCTAATTTTCATCAATTTTCTTTATGTGGCTATTCTAGTTATTAGAGAGAATTTAGAGTCTAAGTCCATTGAACTAATCCCTTCAGGATTAGTAAACAATTAGATAAAACTCAGATTAGATTTATTTGTCGTCAAGTTGATCTATTCTAAACTGTAAGTAGTTTTGTCGCACATTTAAACATCTTTAATTATTAACTGAGCATTGTCTTTAATTAATGTTTTATTTCGGTCCAGAATAATGGCTCTTTCAAACTTAGATGGAAGGCCGGAGCTTACGTTACATTCCCGAAACGCTTCGGCTAGCCAAGTCTATCATTCACTGTAATAAAAATGAAGAATAATTTTTTTTTTTTAATGTGGTAATTTATCATTTTTTTTTATTTTGTATTTTTTTATAAATAATCAATAAAAATATTTCACTTTTGGCAGATTTTGTTTAAATAACCTATAGATTAACCAATTATTTTAATTAAAAAGATTAATATACATATATATTAAGTATTTAACAAAATTAGTGGCCGGTTTATTTTGCGGTTGAGTATATATATATATATATATATATATATATATATATATATATATATATATATATATATATATACTAGCTGAGATAGCCAGCTTCGCCCGGGAATTCATTTGAGGCTGAATGGTGATGGTATTTTTTAGCAGGCTTTACATTGCACAATATTTTGACATTTGCCCGTCCCAGTGTTTAGGGTTAATACCCGTCATTGCCGTGGATTTGCTAATAATAGAATTATTTGTTCGATAAGGCTTCACAGTCTTCGATATTTTTATATTTCCCGTCTCTTATACATGTAAATAAGGTGAATTTTTATTTCAGGCCTCCCTTATAACCCCCCTCCCGTTCGAACCTAAAAATTTTAATATAACTTATAATCATGGAAGAATTAATGCTAATTGACATACCAATTTTTGTTAAGTTCGGTTCAGCCGTTAGTGCCCGCTAAAGTTTTAACGTATATCTCATTTATACTTAGGTATAAGACAAAAGTGTATATAACAAAAGTTACTCCAAATAACAAAATAAACAACTTTTATTATGTTTATATTTGCGGAAAAACCAATAGGAAACGAAATATCGCTATTTTTAATTTCAGGCTTCCCTTATAACCCCCACTCCTGCCCGTACATAGAAATGTTGGTATGGCTTATTATAATGAAGGCCTCACTGCTAATGCACATACCGAGTTTTAGTTAGTTCGGTTGAGTCTTTTTCGGCAAATAATATTGTTGACTCCCGCTATAATTTTTAGCGTATAACGCATTTAAACTTTGGTATACGACAAAAGTGTATATAACAAAAGTTACTCTAAATAACAAAATAAACAACTTTTGTTATGTGCATATTTACCGAAAAACCAATAGAAAATGAAATATCGCGACTTTTAATTT
>JADPXZ010000007.1:3715000-3720000 GCA_019009955.1 Riptortus pedestris
AATATTATACTTCTTATAAGGTAATCATACTTCTTATAATATCATCATATTTCTCTTATAAGGAAAAATCATTATACTTCTTATAAGGTAATCATACTTCTTATAATATCATCATATTTCTCTTATAAGGAAAAATCATATTCCTCATATAAAGAAAATCATACTTCTCATAGTAAATTCATATTTATCTTCCAAGAATATTATACTTCTTATAAGGTAATCATACTTCTTATAATATCATCATATTTCTCTTATAAATAAAAATCATATGTTGATCCTAAGAAAATCATACTTCTCATTAAAATCATAATCCCTATAAAGAGTTAATACTTCTCATATGATAATCATATTTCTCTTATAAAGAAAATCATACTTCTTATAATATATATAAGAATATTATACTTCTTCTAAAATAATCATATTTCTCTTATAAAGAAAAATCATATGTTGATAGTAAGAAAATCATACTTCTCATTAAAACCATAAGCCCTCTAAAGAGTTAATACTTCTTATATGATAATCATATTTCTCTTATAAAGAAAAACAAAATTTTTTTTATAATAAAATCATACTTATTATAATTGGCTAATATATCTCTTCACAAGATCATGATCTACGAACATAATACCTCTTATAAGATAATCATATTTCTCTTATAAATAATCTTACTTCTTATAAGAAAATTGTATTCCTAAAAATTTCAATACATTTGTTTGAGAAATGGGGGTATTGTAGAGTGTTAGTTGGAAGTGTGTATTTCGTCTTTTCCTAGTAAATAATATGGATGATGTTTTGTTGGTGGAGAATTTCAATCCCACCTTGTCAGCCCATTGTTCCAGTAATGCGATTGTGTGCTGTATTCGTTCATGTGCTTTTGTAACACAAGAATCGGAATAAAAAATTAAAATGTCGAATGTGGATTTCTTGTTTATTAGTGAGTTTAAGATGTTGTCCTCCAGTCTGACTATGTGATGTGTTTTTGAATGGCTTTTCTTGAAACCACATTGAAATGCAGATAGTAAGCTTTTGAATTCTAAAAAGTCCGTCACACAGGGGCTGCGTAAACTAAGCAGATTTCCCTCGTGAAGTTTAGTAATAGATAAATATACATACTGCTAACACAACACCGTGAATAAATACAAACGGAAATAAGAAATGTTTCATCCAATTTCAATAGCCTGCCGACAGGAAGCGTTAGGTTAGAAATGTAAACAAACGGGTCGGCCCGCCACACCGGAAAGAAAAACAATTACTGAAATATATCAGAATATAACATATTAATTTTATTGAGAACTATTTACTATATTTAGTACTAATCTAGAATCTAATTAATAATGAGTCAGAATAATGTTATCTCAATCAATAAAATTTTAGTAGTCCAAAACTTTAAGATGGGGGGGGGGGGAGTCACTAGTACATATTTGCATGTATCTCGTATAATAAAGGTCTCTTGAATACAATTTTTGGTATTTAAACTTCCAATAATGTGATTTATTATGTATCAGAGTATTGTTTACGTAACATGAGTAGAAGTGGCGGTTTGGTGAAAACTGAAAAATGCAAATATCTCGGTTAATATTCAAGATAGAGAATAAATGTATATAACAATATTTATAGTAAATTTAATTTGTAATAAGATTGATTCTGTATAATTTTTCGATCCGACTTATAGTAACGGAGATATTTCGAATTTTCGAAAATCCTCCCCTCTAAACCCCCCCTCCCACTGGTCCGATTTCAGCCGTTAACGAACTTGATCTTTCTTTTTACATAAAACGCTTAAATATGAAGTTTGGTAAGGATTAAACAAAAATTGCGACCGCTAGAGCGGTAACAGACAAATATATAGATAGATAGATAGATATATATATATATATATATATATATATATATATATATATATATATAGATATATATATACAGTTTTGAACGGACCTCATTTTCGTCATCTACTAGGTAGGATCGATGGACATTTGAAGAAAAATGTCGAAAATTCCGTCATGAGTACAACCTCAATAGCTGATTTCCCTTAAGGGAAATCTGCTAAAACCACATTAGGCGTTTATTTAGCATTCTTTCCAACAGCTTGCAGACACAGCTCGTAAGAGAGATTGGTCTGTAACTTGATACGTCAGATTTATCTTTATTTGGCTTAAGGATAAGAACTATAATACTTTGTCTCCATTCTGGGTGTATTCCTGTGTCATAGACAGTATTCATGATGTCCAAGAGTTTGATATTTACCCGTCCCAGTGTTTAGGGTTAATACCCGTCGTTGGCATTTGTTAATAATAAAATTAATTTTTTATGTAAGTATTCTAACTATTATATACTTTCAATGGTTAAAAACAAGACTAATATATATATATGAGATTATGTATGTGGTACTCACGGGCGCATTTTCCAGTCCCGACTAGCCTGTAGCCGGCTTCGCAGAGGCATTTGGGTCGAGGGGTCGTACCGTTGGTCCAAGTCGGAATGCAGATGTGCTGGCAGCCTCCGTTGTCCTTAGTGCACGGATGGGTCACTGGGAAATTACGGAAAAGAGAAAAGTTTATTGAGAGAAAAAATGGGTGGTAGTTGTTCGGTAGGCGAGGGGGTGTGTATTAGAAGCAGTGTGTGTGTGAGAGAGAGAGAGAGAGAGAGAGAGAGAGAGGGAAGAGAAGAAGGTGGGATGAAAGAGAGGGAGAGAGGAACCGGAGCTGGAGGGAGGGAGAGAGAAGGAGGAGTGGAGAGGGAAGAAGGTGATAGTGGGAGTGAGAGATGGAAGGGGGAGGTTAGAGAAAGAGAGGAAGAGGGAGGGAGGGAGTGAGAGAGAGAGAGAGAGAGTGAGAGAGAGAGTGAGAGAGAGAGAGAGAGTGAGAGAGAGAGAGAGAGAGAGAGAGAGAGAGAGAGAGAGAGAGAGAGAGAGAGATAAATATCACACAATTTTGAGTGAAATATTTAGTTTTTTTTTATTTATTTTTTGGAGGAGAGAGACCATATTATAAAATGTCAACCCTTTGATAATGTTATCAATCTACTGATAGTGTTATCAGAAGAGTGGGAAACTTCCTTTTTGACAGTTAGTGGCCATGTGGTCGTTAACTGTCAAAATTATATGAGCAGAGAATGTCATATATATATAATATATATTGTATATATGTGTTATATATAGAGAGAGAGAGAGAGAGAGTGTGAGTGTGTGAGTGTGTGAGTGAGTGAGTGTGTGAGTGAGTGTGTGAGTGAGTGAGTGTGTGAGTGAGTGTGTGAGTGTGTGTGTGAGTGAGTGAGTGAGTGTGTGAGTGTGTGAGTGAGTGAGTGAGTGAGTGAGTGAGTGAGTGTGTGAGTGAGTGTGTGAGTGAGTGAGTGAGTGTGTGAGGGTTGGAGTGGGTGTGTGAGTGTGAGGGTGTGTGTGAGTTAGTGAGTGAGTGTGAGTGGGTGTGTGAGAGTGTGAGTGTGTGTGTGTGAGAGTGTGAGTGTGTGTGTGTGTGTGTGTGTGTGTGAGTGTGTGGGTGTGTGTGGGGGTGTGTGTGTGTGAGTGGGGGTGTGGTGTGAGTGGTGTGTGAGGTGTGTGTGGTGAGTGGGTGTGGTGGTGGGTGTGTGGTGAGTGAGTGTGGGTGGTGTGTGGGGAGGGGGGGGTGGGGTGTGTGTGGTTGGGGGGTGGGGGTGGGGGGGGTTGGGGGTGGGGGGGGCGGGGGGTTGGGGTGGGGGGGGGTGTGGGTGGGGGGGTGGGGGGTGGGGGTGTGGGGGGTGGGGGGTGGGGGGGGTTGGGGGGGGGGGGGGGGGGGGGGGGGGGGGGGGGGGGGGGGGGGGGGGGGGGGGGGGGGGGTGGGGGGGTGGGGTGGTGGGGGGGGGGGGTGGTGGGGGGTGGGGGGTGGTGTGGGTGGGGTGTGGGGGGGGGGGGGTGTGGGGGTGGGGGGGGGTTGGGGGTGTGGGGGGTGGGTGTGTGGGTGGGGGGGGGGTGGGGGTGGTGTGGGGGGGGGGTTGGGGGGGTGGGGGGGGGTGTGGTGTGTGGGGGGGGGGGTGGGGGGGTGGGGGGGTGTGTGGTGGGTGTGGGTGGGGGGTGGTGGGGGGGGTGTTGGTGGGGGGTGGGGGGCGGGGGGTTGGGGGGGGGGGGTGTGTGTGTGGGGGTGGGTGGGGGGGGGTGGGTGTGTGGGGGTGGGTGTGTGGGGGTGGGTGGGTGGGGGGTGTGGGGGGGGGTGGTGGGGTGGTGGGGGGGGGGGTGGTGGGGGGGTGGGGGGTGGGGGTGGGGGTGGCGGGGGTGGGGGTGGGGTGGGGGGGGGTGGGGGGTGGTTGGTGTGGTGTATGGGTTGGGGGGGGTGGGTGGGGGGGGGGGGGGGGGTGTGTGGGGTGTGTGGGGGGGGGGGGTGGTGTGGTGGGGGGGTGGTGGGGGTGGGGGTGGGGGGGGTGGGGGGGGGTGTGGGTTGTTTGTGTGGGGGTGGGTGTGGGGGGGGTGTGGGGTGGTGGGGGGGGGGGGGGGGGGTGGGTGGTGGGGGGGTGGGGGGGGGTGTGGGGGGGGGGTGTAGTGGTTGTGGGGGGGTGTGGGGGGGTGTGGGTGGGTGGGGGGGGGGGGGTGTGGGGGGGGGGGGGGGGGTGTTGGTGGGGGGGTGGGGGTGGGGTGTGTGGTGGTGTGGGTGGGGGTGGGCGTGGGGGTGTGGGGGTGTGGGGGGGGGTGGGTGTGGGGGGGGGGGGGGTGGGGGGTGGGTGGGGGGGGGGGGGTGGGGTGGGGGGTGGGTTTGGGGGGGGGGGGGGGGGGTGGTGGGGGGGGGTGTGTGGTGTGGGGGGGGTGTGGGGGTGGTGGGTTGTGGTGGGTGTGGTGTGGGGGGGGTGTGGGGGGGTGGTGAGGGTGGTGTGTGGTGGTGGGGGGGGGGGGGTGTGTGTGAGGGGGGTGTGTGTGGGGTGGGGGGGTGTGTGGGTGTGTGTGGTTGAGGTGGGGTGTGTGTGAGTGTGTGGGGGTGTGTGTGTGTGGTGGAGTGAGTGGGGGGGGGGGGGGGGGGTTGAGTGAGTGAGTGTGTGAG
>JADPXZ010000007.1:3725000-3767500 GCA_019009955.1 Riptortus pedestris
CTAGACATACTTTATTTCATACTTACATTTGAGGCTGAAAAGAGGTATTTTTGTAGCGACTATAAGACGGCCGTTTATTTGTTTCTGCATGTCCGATGCAAGTTAGCATATCACATGCATTTGGAGTGGACTACAATTAATTTATACATAGATTATTTCAAAACTATGACATATATATATAAAGAATTAACAATAACAACGTTAAATTAAAGTAAAAACATATAAAGAGAAGATTATTAGTCTCAAAAGAAAAATAGAAAAGAAATAATGAATATGCATAAATATTTTAAGTATAGTAGTTGTATCGGCTGTAATAAGTATTCGACCGATTAATTGTATCGAAAGCATGTTCTGCGAATATTTTAAAAGCGTTATTATATTTTAAAAATAACTTGTCCTCTTCTATTGGAAATTTTGGCCATTTTTTTCGTTCAATGTCTGTTTTAGTTTTTGTCGTCGGTTAGTCAGTAGTCTGCGATCGTATATTAAGTGTTTAGCTGTTTGTCGAGTCGAGTAATCACAGCGGCAAGTATTGTTGTCTTTTATGTCGAATCGTCGGTAGTAAGAATTTAGCCGAGCCGTGTCCCGTTACTAATTGTGTAATGTAAAAGTCTGTCTGTATGTATTTTTCGCCGTTGATATATGTGTTAATGCTTCGGGAATGAAAAAGTTTTAAATGTAGTCCTTTATTGAGTTACATTTTTCAGTTAGATATATATATATATTTTTTTATTTCAAAAAATATATATATATAATATATATATATATATTATATATAGAGAGGAGAGAGAGAGAGAGAGAGAGAGCGAGAGAGAGGGGAGAGGGAGAGGGAGGGGGTGTGTGTGTGTTGTGTTGAGAGAGAGAGGAGGAGAAGAGAGAGAGGGAGAGAGGGAGAGAGGAGAGAGGGAGAGAGGGAGAGGGATGAAGAGGCGGAGAGGAGAGAGTAAGGGGGGGGGAGGGGAGAGATGATAGAGAGAGAGAAGGTGAGAGAAGAGAGAGAGAGGAGAGAGAGCCGGATGATGAGAGAGAGAGAGAGAAAGGGAGAGAGAAGAGAGAGAGAGAGAGAGAGAGAGGGAGAGAGGGGAGAGAGGGGAGACGCAAGAGAGAGGGGGGGGGAGAGGGAGAGGAGAGAGAGAGTGGGGTCGAGAGAGAGAGAGGGTTGGAGAGAGAGAGAGGGGGGGAGAGAGGAGAGAGAGAGAGCGAGTGAGTGGGGGGAGAGAGAGAGAGAGAGACGAGAGAGAGAGGAGAGAGAGAGAAGAGAGTGAGAGAGGAGAGAGAGTGAGTAGAGAGAGAGAGGAGAGGAGGGGGGGGGGAAAGGAGAGAGAGCAGAGAGAGAAGAGAGAGAGAGGAGAGAGAGAGGAGAGAGAGAGAGAGAGGAGAGAGAGAGAGTGGAGAGAGAGAGAGAGAGGAGAGAGAGATGAGAGAGATGGGAGAGAGAGATGAGAGAGGATGAGAGAGAGAGAGAGAGAGAGAGAGAGAGGAGAGAGAGAGAGAGGAGCAGATGACGAGAGATATCGACGACGAGGAGAGAGAGCGAGAGAGATGAGAGAGAGATGATGAAAGAGTGGAGAGGAGAGAGGAGAGAGTGAGAGGATAGAGGAGGAAGGAGCGAGTAGAGGAGAGAGAGGAGGAAGAGAGACGAGACGGGAAGAGAGAAGAAGAGAGAGAGGGAGAGGAGAGAGAGAGGCGAGATGGAGAGAGAGAAGAGAGATGAGAGGAGAGAGATGAGGCAGAGACGAGAGAGAGAGAGAGAGTGAGAAGAGAGGAGTGAGTGAGATTAGAGAGAGAGGAGAGAGAGGGCAGAGATGACGAGAGAGAGAGAGAGAGATGAGAGAGGAAGAGAGACGAGAGAGGAGAGAGAGAGGAGAGAGAGAGAGAGAGAGAGAAGTGAGAGACGAGAGAGAGAGAGAGAGAGACGAGTGAAGAGAGAGAGAGAGTGATGAGAGACGACGGGGGAGAGAGAGAGAGACGAAGAGGAGAGACGAGATGACGATGAGCCCCCGAGAGAGAGAGAGGAGAGCAGAGGAGAGATGAAAGAGAGCGAGACGAGAGCAGTGAGGAGAGGATGAGGGAGAGGAGTCGGAGAGAGAGAGAGAGAAAGAGAGAGGGACTCGGATGAGAGAGAAGAGTGAAGAGAGAGGAGAGCTGAGAGATCGACGAGAGAGATTGGAGATAGAGAGTGGAGTGAGGAGAAAGAGACGAGAGAGGAGGAGACGAGAGAGAGAGAGAGAGAGAGAGAGAGAGAGAGAGAGAGGTTGAAATATGTGTTAATGTTCGGAATGAAAAGTTTTAAATGTTGTCCTTTATTAGTTACAGTCCGTTGTTCTTGCCATTTTTCAGTTATATATATATATATATATATGCTACATACACAGTAGTAGGATCTAGAGCAATTCCCCTCGGCTTGCTGAGAGCTACATCTATCACGATGAGGCAATGCTTCATAGCCGAGTCGCATACAAATATCAGCTCGTGCGAGTCGTCCAGGAAGTACCAGTTGCCCGACACCCAGTCCAGCGCTAGGTGAGTCACGGCTGCAACAACAGACAAAGAGACGGGATAAAAAAATATTGTTTTTCTGTAATCGTTGAATAATGGTAACATTACTAAACTGAAATGAGCGAAGAAAGTGAAACATTTTGCAATAGAGTGAAGAAAGTAATCACTTTGTTCACAAGTGAAGAAAGTGAATCACCTTCTTAATTAGTAATAAGTATAAATTAAAAAATAATTCGAAGTCTGAAATTAAATGCTTTTAAACGTTTCTCAACATTGTAAGAATTTATTTTAACAAAATAAATTGAAATGTGAATGAATTATTGGTGGAAATAATCGATATATTTTAAAATTTAAATATAATAATAATTAGCTTCCTTGTTTATAACGTGCACTTGTTTATAATCTGCACTACTTGACAATCATCACTAGTTGTTGTATAACCTATGCTTATAACCTGCCAACAACGATGCTTATAACCTACCAAACAACATACCATAATCTTGACAACACCATAAATTTTTGTTCATATTCTGCTTAGATCTGATCATGTATTACACGATTACAGAAAAAAAAATTTAATATTACACTCGAGACCAAAGTAGAAATAACAACTCTCGTCAAATTACCAGACTCGCTTCGCTCGTGTGGCTAAACGTTTCACTCGAGTTGGAAAATGATCTACTTTTGTCACTTGGATAATAAATAACTATTATTAGTGATATATATATATATATATTTTAAAGGCTAGGCATACATTATTTCATACTTACATTTGAGGCTGAAAGGAGGTCCAGTGAGAGATTTTTCTCCAAAGCCGTCGCTTCTGACCGTCTTAAGGACTCCATCGGTCGTAATGTAGTAGACAGCTGAAGCTCTGTGGTCGAAGGCTAGGGCCAGCCCTCCGACTCCTGACAGCACCGTCTCCTCTCTCTCTCTCCGGTCGGGGACGAACTTGCGGATGTCTGAAGTCGTAGAAAATATGACCCAAGCTGGCTCTCCTTCCGGGACTAGAGGCATAGAAATTAATATCAGCTCTACCGACTGTACGGCTAATAGGGAGGGCTTATCTACAGCTGGCCACCCTTTCGGCTGGGACTAAGGATTTGGTTTTAAAAACCACGACTCTAGCTCTACCGACTGTACGGCTAATAGGGAGGGCTTATCTACAGCTGTCCAAACCCTTTTCCGGCCTGGGAAAAAAGGATTTTTTATGCAAAAAAAAATTTTTTTGGTTCTTTTTAGAAAAATTTTGGAAAGACGGATTTCTTTTTGCTCTACCAAAAACTGTTATGGGCTAAAAAAGGGAAAAAAAGGGTTTTTAATTTCAAAAACCAAAGTTTTCCCCCAAACCTTTTTTGGCTGAAAATTTTTTAAATGAAACTGGAAAATTTGTTTTTTTTAAAAAAAAATTTTAAAAAAAGAAAAATTGGGAAAATTTAGGAAAAAAACAAAATTTTTTTTAGCCCCCCTTTACAGGAAACTGTACCGGCAAATGGGGGAAGGGCTTTTTTTCCTTTAACGCTTTTGGGACCCTTTGGGGTTTTGGGACAAAAAAGGAATTTTTTTTGAAAACGGAAAGTCGGGCTTAAAAATTTTAAGAATTTAAATTTTTTGGGAAAAGGCCAAAAAAAAATTTTTTTTCCTAGTTTCAAAAACCTTACGGGCTAAATAGGGAAGGGTTTAAAATTTTTAAGTTTTTTTAAAAAAATTTTTCGTTTTTTGGACAAAAAAGGATTTTTTTGAAAAGCCCCCTTCGGGTAAATAGCTTAAATTTTGGAAAGCCAAAAAAATTTTTTTTAAGTTTTTTCAAAAAACCAAAGCTAATGGGGAAAGGGTTTTATCCCAAGTTTTAAAACCCCTTTCGGTTTTCCTTAATTTGGGTTTTAAATGAAAGGAAGGAAAAATTTTTTTAAAAAAATTTTAAGAATTAAATTTTGGAAAAAGATTTTTGCTTTTCCCGATTTGGTTTAAAATTAGGGATTTTGCTTTTCAAATTGGAAAAAACCCTTTTTCGGGAATTTTTAAAAAAAATTTTAATGAGTTTAAAAAATTGCTTTTTTTAATAAATTTTTGGAAAAAACGGATCTGGCTTTTCCCGTTTGGGCTAATAAAGGGTTTTTTTTCACCCTTCCAAAAACCCTTTTCGGGGGGACAAATTTTAAAAATGAAAAATTGGGTTCAATAGTAAATTTTAAAACCCAAACCCTTTTAGCTTTTACCGGCTGTCCCGGCTAAAAAAGGGAGGGCTTTTCAACCTTTTTCCCCCTTTTTTCGGCGAAATTTTTTCGCAAATTCGTAAATAGTAAATAAAAAAAAGCCAAAAACGATTTTTCCAAAAAAGGTTCTTACAACCTTTTTTTGGGGTTTAATAGGGAGGGCTTTTCAAACCCTTAAAAACCCTTTTTTTCGGTGCAATTTTTTAAAACAGCACTTTCCTAAATAGAAAATTTTGGAACCAAAACTTTAGTCTTAAAGCTTTTTTTAAAAAGGCTAAAAAAAGGGAAAAAAGGGCTTTTCAACCCCCCAAAACCCTTTTGGCTGGGGATTTTAAAATTGCAAAACCTAAATAGAAATAAAAAAGGAAAAAAACACTTCAAAAAAGCTTAAAATTTGGACTTTTACGGCTAAAAAAGGGAGGGCTTTTCAAACCCCCCAAAACCCTTTTTGGGTTGGGGTATTTAAGGAAAACCCCCGGTCGTCAAAAAGATAAAGGAAAACAATTTTAAAGCTTTTTCCAACTGAAATTTCGGTAAAATTAAGGGACTTATTTCCCAAGTTTCCAAAACCTTTTTCGGCTGGGGTTTTATAAAAACAAAACCTCACTAGTAAAGGGGAAAAAGATTAAAATTAATTTGGGCTTTAAAGGGGGCTTATTTTTTTTTGGGAAATTTTTTTCAAACTAAAAAAAGGATTTTTTTTTCCAAAGTTCAAAACCCTTGGGGAATAAATAAGCCAAACTCTTCTCTAACCGATTAAAAAACGGGAAATTTTAAACCTTTTTCTTAAAGGGGCCAAAAAAATTGGGCGAAATTTTTAAAATTTGAGCAATTGGGGTTTTTTGTTTTTAAATTTGGAAAACCCAAATTTAGCTCTACCGAAACTGTACCTAATAGGGGGGTTTAAAATTTACATCCCCCCTTTTAAGGCAAAAAATTTTTAAAAAATTGCGGGAAATTTCACAGAAAATTTGGAAAGAAGTTTTAAACCCTTCAAAACCATTTTTACGGCAATAATTATTAAAAGTTTTGGGAATTTCGGCTTGGCAAGGGGGAAAAAAAATTTTTTTTAAAAACAATGCTTTAAAAGAAAAAAATTTTGGAAAAAAACTTTTTCAAAAAGGGTTTTTACCGAACCTTAAAAATTTTTAGTTAAAAAAAAGGGGAAATATCTGGGTTTAATTTTTTAAGATAAAAAAAATTGAAATTTTAAAAAATTTATAGAAATTTTTAAAATTTGCAAAAAAATTGGTTTTGTCATTAAATTTTATAAATTTCAAAAATTTTTTTAATTTTTAAAAAATTAATTGCAATAATTTTTAAATAAAAATTTTAATAGGGAGAATAAAATTTTTCCCTTTTGTTTACAGTTGAAAGTTTGCGAAAAACGAGAAAAAAAACGGAAAAATTTTTTTGGGAATTGCTTAAAAATCCTTTAAAAAATAAATTAAAAATAAATTTCGTTCAAAAAGTTTGAAAAAAATTAAAAAAAGAAAAAAAAAATTTTTTTATTTTTGGAAAAAAGAATTTTTGTTTTTAAAAAAAAATTTTGGCTTTTTTTTCCCCCAAAATTTCATCCGCTAGTAAAATTTTTTTCCTTAAAAAATTTTCTCGGTCAATAGTAAAGATATTGAAAAATTGTATAAAAACAACATTTATAGTAAATTTAAAATTTGAAATTTAAAATTGTTCTTTTAAAATTTTTAGGGATTTGACTAATAATAACGGGGGTTTTTGCCCTTTTCGAATTGTTTTTCAAAAAACCCTTTATTTAAAAAATTTAAAAAAAATTTTTTTTAAAATTTCCAAATATCTCGGTAAATAGTAAAAGATATTGAAAAATTGTTTTAAAACAAATTATAGTAAAATTAAAATTTGAAAATAAAATTTTTTTCTGTAAAATTTTACGATTTGAAAAATAAAAACGGAGATATTTTGACTTTTCAAATTTTTTTCAAAAACCCCTTTTTATTTCGGGAAAGTCAATATAAGTCAAACTGCAAATATCTGGGTTTAAATAGTCAAGTATTGAAAAAAGTATAAAAACAACATTTAAAATCAAAAAAATTTCCAAAAAAATTTTTTTTTTGGGTACAATTTTAGATTTGCCCAATAAAACGGAGATTTTTTGGGACTTTTCGAATTCCCTTTCCCAAAACCCATTTTTGGGGAAGTAAAAATTTTCTTTAATTTCCAAATATCTCGGTCAATAGTCAAGATTTAAAAAAAATTTTATAAAACATTTATGGGCAATTAATTTGCAAAAAAAATTTGTTCTGTACAATTTTACGATTTGACAAATAATAACGGAGATTTTTTGGATTTTTTAAATTTGGGCCTTCAAAACCCCTTTATTTAGAAAGTCAATACAAGTAAAAACTGAAATTTTTCTCGGTCAATATTTCAAGATATTAAAAAAAATTTATTTTTACAACATTTTAGTAAATTTAAATTGCAAAAAAATTTTGTTTTGTAAAATTTTACGTTTTGGGAAAATAAAAGGAGTTTTTTGATTTTTCAAATTTCCCTTAAAAAACCCATCTATTTCGAAAGGGTAAATTATCAAGTCAAACTGAAAATTACCCGGGTCAATAGTAAAAGTAAAAAATTTTTTATAAAAACAACTTTTTATAGTCAATTAAATTTGAAATTTTAAAATTTGTTTGAAACAATTTTCGATTTGATAATAATAACGGAGTTTTTTTTTGGGACTTTTCGAATTGTTTCCCAAAACCCCATCTTTTTTGGCAAGTCAATTTTCAATTTAAAACTGAAAATTTATCCGGTAAATAGTAAAGTTTTATTAAAAATTGTTTTATAAAAACTTTTTATAGTCAATTAAATTTGCAATAAAATTTTTTTTCTTTTCAATTTTCGTTTGGGACTAATAATACGGGATATTTTGACTTTTAAATTAAATTCTAAAAACCATATTTCAGCAATTTTCAAAATTTTAAAACGAAAATTTTTCTCGGTCAATAGTCAAGATATTGAAAAATTGTATATAACAACATTTATAGTCAATTAAATTTGCAATAAAATTTGTTCTGTACAATTTTACGATTTGACTAATAATAACGGAGATATTTTGACTTTTTAAATTGCCTTCTAAAATCCATCTATTTCGGCAAGTCAATATCAAGTCAAACTGCAAATATCTCGGTCAATAGTCAAGATATTGAAAAATTTGTTTTTATAAAACTTTTAATGGGAAATTTAAATTTGCTTTAAAATTTGTTTTTTCTTTTTTAAACGTTTTTGACTAATAATAACGGAGTTTTAATTAAACTTTCGAATTGATTTCTAACCCTTTTATTTAGAAAGGGTCTAAATCAAGTAAACTGAAAAATATCTCGGTCAATAGTCAAGATATTGAAAAATTTGATATAAAAAAATTTTTTAAAAGTAAATTTAAATTTGCAAAAAAAAGTTGTTTTTACAATTTTACGATTTGATTAATAACGGAAAATATTTTGACTTTTCAAATTGTTTAAAAAACCCCATCTTTTTTGGCCCAATAATTATCAAGTCAAACTGCAAATATCTCGGTCAATAGTCAAGATATTGAAAAATTGTATATAACAACATTTATAGTCAATTAAATTTGCAATAAAATTTGTTCTGTACAATTTTACGATTTGACTATATTCGGAGATATATGTTTTTCAAATTGCTTGAAGCCCATTTTTTTTAAGTAGTCAATATAAAGTAAAAACGCAAATTCTTTTGTCAATAGAAAAAGAATTGAAAAAATTTATATAAAACTTTTATAGTCAAAAAATTTTGCAATCAAATTTTTGTTATGTGCTTTTTTACGATTTGACCAATAATAATGGGTTTTTGCACAAAATAGGAGTTTGTTAATAGAAGCAGATGGGCCCTGTATTATGTTGACAGCTATAGCTAAATACCCCACTCTACTCCCCCGTTTTTACAAAAAAGTCTTGGCGGGCTAAATAGCACAATTTAGCCGATATACTCCAGTTGCATCATATTAATGCCTGCGATCCGATATAAAACACGTCGAGATCTTGCTAGACACAACTAGGAAAATGTTAATTAAAAACAATTAAAATTTAATTACTAAATTAATTACAATAAAATAAGAAACTAACCTATACACATATTATCTTGAGCGTGCTTTCCGAGCGGGCAATAGCACTCGGCCCGCAGCGGAGTTTCCCTGCATCCATAATCACATTTCTTCTTATCACAATTTTTATTTTCTGTAATAAAAAAAAGTAATTAAAATATAAAAAAATAAAAAAAATTAATATAAAATTATTATGCAGCGAGTGTCATAGTTTAATGGAAAAGCCAGACTTTTGCTCTCCCGACTGTGGGCTAATAGGGGGGGTTTTTATCTGAGCTGGGCCCCTTTCGGCTGGAAAATTTTAGCGAGTCGTCACTGAAAAATGGAAGCCACGATCTAGCTCTACGCTGTACGGTAATAGGGGGGGTTATCTAGCGGGGCCCTTTCGGGGTAAGGATTTTTTGCAGCGAGCGCTTAGAAAAATGGAACCCACGATCAGCTCTACCGTGTACGGAAATTGGGAGGGCTTATCTCGCGGGCACCTTTCGGCTGAGGATTTTTGCGGAGGCTCATAGATAAATGGAACCCCACGCCTGCTCTACCGATGTACGGTTAAAAAGGGGGGGGCTTATCTCGTGGACCCTTTGGGGTGAGGATTTTATGCAGCGTGTCGCTCACTAGATAAGGGGAAGCCACGACTCTAGCTCTCCCGACTGTAGGTTATGGGGAGGGCTTATCTACAGGGGGGGGGGGGGCTTGGGGCCACCTTTTGGGTTGGGGGGGATTTTTTTTTAAAATGCAGGAGTCCCCTCATAGTAAATGGAAGCCCACTTAGCTCTCCCGACTGTAGGTAATAGGGGGGGGCTTTCTACAGCGGCCCCCCTTTTGGGCTGGGATTTTATGCAGCGGGGTCTTTGGGGCCCAAACTCTATTAAAGGATAAAGGGGGGAACGGGGCCCCCTTTTCTTTTTTCCCTTCCCCCAAAAAAAACCCGAATTTGTACGGCTAATGGGGGGGCTTATTACAGCTGGCCCCCTTTCGGTGGGATTTTTATGCGCGATCGCTCACTAGAAAAAGGGAAGCCACAACTTAGTCTACCGACTGTACGGAATGGGGGGCTTTTTACAGCTGGCCACCTTTCGGTGAGGTTTTAGCAGCGAGCGTCATAGAAAATGGAAGCCAGATCTAGCTCTCCCGTTAGGGGGGGTTTTAAGGGGGGGCCCATTTTCGTTGGGATTTTTTTTTTTTTCGCGGGACTAGTTTAAAAGCACGATCGTCCCCAGTAGGAATAGGGGGGGGTTACTAAGGGGGCCCCCCGGTCCCCCCCCACCCCCCCCCCCCCCCACCCCCCCCCCCCCCCACCCCCCCCCCCCCCCACCCCCCCCCCCCCCCACCCCCCCCCCCCCCCACCCCCCCCCCCCCCCACCCCCCCCCCCCCCCACCCCCCCCCCCCCCCACCCCCCCCCCCCCCCACCCCCCCCCCCCCCCACCCCCCCCCCCCCCCACCCCCCCCCCCCCCCACACCCCCCCCCCCCCCCCCACCCCCCCGCCCCCGCCACCCCCCCATCCCCCCCCCCACACCCCCCCCCACCCACCCCCCCGCCCCCCGAACACCACCTCCCCCCCCCGCGACACCACCCCCCCCCCACGCCCCCCCCCCCACCACCCCACCCCCACCCCCCCCCCCCACCCCGCCCCACCCCCCCCCCCCCCCACCCCCCCCCCCCCCCACCCCCCCCCCACCACCACCCCCACACCCCCCCCCCCCACCCCCCCCCCCCCCCCCCCCCCCCCCCCCCCACCACCCACCCCCCCCCACCCCCCCCCCACTCTCTCTCTCTCTCTCTCCTCTCACACTGTCTCCTCTCTCCTCATCTATCTCTCCCGTCTCTCTCTCACTCTCCTCCTCCCGTCTCTCTCTCACTCTCCTCCTCCCGTCTCTCTCTCACTCTCCTCCCGTCTCTCTCTCTCACTCTCCTCCGGTCTCTCTCTCACTCCTCCTCCTCATCCAGGCTCTATCACTCCTCACTCTCTCTCCTCCTGTCTCTCTCTCTCTCTCTCCTCCCGTCTCTCTCTCTCACTCTCCTCCCGTCTCTCTCTCTCACTCTCCTCCCGTCTCTCTCTCTCACTCTCCTCCCGTCTCTCTCTCTCACTCTCCTCCCGTCTCTCTCTCTCACTCTCCTCCTGTCTCTCTCTCACTCTCCTCCCGTCTCTCTCTCACTCTCCTCCCGTCTCTCTCTCTCACTCTCCTCCCGTCTCTCTCTCTCACTCTCCTCCCGTCTCTCTCTCTCACTCTCCTCCCGTCTCTCTCTCTCTCTCTCTCTCTCTCTCTCTCTCTCCCTCTCTCTCTCTCTCTCTCTCTCTCTCACTTCCTCTCTCCCTCCATCTCTCACTCTCTCTCTCTGGAAAAATGCAACACATACTTGAGTTCGAGCTCTGCGTGGAGTATCCCAAATCTTCGACGCAGACACGTTCCAGCATCACCATCGGAGAACCTCAAATCGAAAACACAAAAATAAAGAAAAACGCTAATATCTCGGTTAATATTTACGATAGAGAAAAAGTGCATATAACAACAATTGTAGAGCATCAATAGTTCAACAAGATTGGTTCTATAACATTTTACTCTCAGGCTCATAATAACGGAGATATTTGGGATTTTCATTTTCAAAATAAACTTACGGCAAGCTATAGTCTTATACAGATCCAACTTCTTGTATCGGCTTTCGTTTCGGATTCGCTCCAAAACGACAACTGGCAAACCTGAAACACACAATTTCAAAAATTAAATATTATATATATATACATACATACATATATATATATATAATATATATATATATCTAATATATATATATATATATATATTACTACAGACGTTGTCCTTGATGATATTTGAAAGCGATTAGAATATTTAAATTTAATACATATTATGTTTAAAACAAAAGCTACTTTTAATAACACAAAAAAACAACTTTTTGTTACGTGTGCACGTTTGCCTAAAAACAATATAGAAAATGAAATATCGCCAATTTTTTATTCAGGCCTCCGTTATAACCGCCACTCCCGTTCGAACGTAAACAATTTAATATAGCTTATAATCGTGGAAGAATTAATGCTGATTCACATATAGAGTTTTGTTTAGTTCGGTTCAATCGTTAGTGCCAGATAAAATTGTTGGCTCCCGCTTTAGTTTTTTAGTCTATATCTAGTTTATACTTTGTTATACGACGAAAGTGAATATAACAAAAGTTACTCTAAATAACAAAATAAACAACTTTACTCCAGTGCATGTTTGCCGAGAAACAGCTAGGAACCGAAATATGGCTCTATTTAATTTGAGTCGTCCGTTGGTAGCGCCACTCCTACCTCCATCTGCCTTGGGCTGATTTGTGAATCTAAACCATCCACGGCGTCACCCAAACGCATACAATTCATTCAAATCGCTCCAGCCGTTTAGCAACAGCTCACTCACATACACACAACTACACTAGAATTATATATATATAAAATTGTAACCTCTGTCTGTACATTGATTTTTTTCGCGAAATTTCACGATAACTTTTAGTTTCACATGGCATAGAGTTATACGCTAAAAAGTATAGCGTGAGTCAACAATTTTATTTGGGACAAAAGACTCAACCAAACTAAATAAAACTCGGTATGTGTATTAGCACTAACGCTTTCATTGTAATAAGCCATATATTTCTAGGGACGGGCAGGAGTGGGGGTTGTAAGCGAAGCCTGAATTTAAAATAGCGGTATTTCGTTTTCTATTCGTTTTTCGGCAAATATGAACATAACAAAAGTTGTTTATTTTGTTATTTAAAGTAACTTTTGTGATATTTATTTTTGTCTTTTAACAAAGTATAAACGATATATACACTATAAACTAAAGCGGGAGTCAACTATTTTATTGAGCGCTAACGATTGAACCGAACTTAACAAAACTCGGTATGACAATTAGCATTAATTCTTCCAAGATTATAAGCTATATTAAAAATTTTTAGGTTAGAACGGGAGTGGGGATTATAAAAGAGGCTGGAATGCGAGAAGTCTAATGCGGGAGCGGAAGATGACGGCAGCCTTACCAGTTAATTGAGTTTACTTATTTCCCGTCTGGCATTGCTGGAAGTGATTTCCAGTGAGATTCACTATTACAAATATAATCTTACATGCAAAACTTTGCCTGAACTATTTGAGCTCGGGTAGGCCTTTGAAAGGAAATATGTTCATTATGGATGATATTTATGTATAATAAATGCTACCCATGATTATGGTTTGAATTATTGAAAAACGGTGAGTCATAAAGTGTAGAAGGATAAATTAGGAACACATTTTCATTTATACTTCAAAACTAAAATTTCTATTCTATTAATCCCCAAAAGTTACCCTTCAGGGTTGGCTATTTCGGAAAATCATTACGTCGTGGAGGGAAGTGTAATTGTACACATTGAAGTCTTACTATCAATATACCATCATTAGTCAGTTAACAATAATTTCCCGGGCATCGCCGGGTACCTTAGCTAGTATATATATAATATATATATATATATATATATATATATATATATATATATATATATATATATATCATGAAATTAGTTAAATAATAACACTTACAATTTTTCTTGTTACAATGAGTAATTACAATGTGCTGAGCAAGTGACGTTAGAGAATCACAATTGTAGCTACAATAACTGCACATCAATGATTCGGCTGATGGATTCATTGCTGAGCAGCTGTTCAAAGCACCTGCAACAAATAAACATATAGAATTGTGTGTGTGTGTGTATATGTATATATGTATATATATATATATATATATATATATATATATATATATATATATATACTAGCTGAGATAGCCGGCTTCGCCCGGGAATTGATTTGAGGCTGAATGGTGATGGTATTTTTTTGGCAAGGCTTTACTTTGCACAATATTTTGACATTTACCCGTCCCAGTGTTTAGGGTTAATACCCGTCGTTTCTGTGGATTTGTTAATAATAAAATAATTTTTTTATGTAAGACTTCACTGTCCTCCGTATTGTCATATTTCCCGTTTCCTGTGCATTGTGCATTATTAAGGACAAAATATTAACATACATTAAAATTAATTTTTCCAGGTGCTGTACCTGGTAGTTCATATTGAAAAGAATTGTTGAGCAAATTTCTCTAAATAACAAAATAAACAACTTTTGTTATTTGCATATTTGCCGAAACCCCAATAGGAAACGAAATATCACTACTTTTAATTTCAGGTCTCCCTTACAACCCCCACTCCTGCCCGTCCCTAGAAATGTTGGTATGGCTTATTATAATGAAGGCGTTAGTGCTAATACACATACTGAGTTTTATATATTTCGGTTGGGTCTTTTGTCCCAAATAAAATTGTTCACTTCCGCTATAGGTTTTAGCGTATATCTCGTTTATAATTCAGTATACGAAAAAAGTTTATATAACAAAAGTCACTGTAAATAACAAAATAAACAACTTTTGTTATGTTCACATTTGCCGAAAAACCAATAGGAAACAAAATATCGCTACATATTTTTAATTTCTGGCATCCCTTACAACCCCCACTCCTGCCCGTCCCTAGAAATGTTGGTATGGCTTGTTTTAATGAAAGCATTAGTGCTAATACATATACCGAGTTTTATTTATTTCGGTTGGGTCTTTTGTGCCAAATAAAATTGTTCACTTCCGCTACAGGTTTTAGCGTATATCTCGTTTATAATTCGGTATACGAAAAAAGTGTATATAACAAAAGTCACTCTAAATAACAAAATAAACAATTTTTGTTCTGTTTATATTTGCCGAAAAACCAATAGGAAACGAAATATCCCTATTTTTAATTTCTGGCTTCCCTTATAACCCCCACTCCTGTTCGTCTCAGAGAATATTAACATAGCCTAAAGTCTAAGTTGGGCTAGTAGTAATATACATACCAAGTTTAATAAAATTCGGTTCAGCCGTTTATGCGTGAAAAGGTAACAAACAAACAAACAAACAAATAAACAAACAAACAGACACCAAAGAAACAAAATGCAGTTATGGTGTCTGTGACATGTGAAACGAAAAGTTATCGTGAAATTTCGCGAAAAAAATCAATGTAGACAGAGGTTACAATTTTATATATATATATATATATATATATATATATATATATATATATATATATATAGCTCAGATACCTGTGGTTGGTTTGGTATACAAAATGCAAGATCCCGAATTTTTAGTTCAGGCCTGCCTTATACCCCCCACTCCCGTTATAACCTAAACATTTTAATATAGCTTATAACCATTTAGAATTAATGCTAATTTATATATTCTGAGTTTTGTTGGAATCGGTTCAACCGTTGGTATCGAATAAAATAATTGACTCCCGCTTTAGCTTTTAGTGTATATCTCGTTTATAATTTGTTATACGACAAAAGTGAATATAACAAAAGTTCCTTTAAATAACAAGCTAAACAACTTTTGTCATGTGCATATTTGCAGAAAAAACAAAAGAAAACGAAATACCGCTATTTTTATATACAGGCCTCCCTTACAACCCCCACTCCTGCCCGTCCATAGAAATGTTGGTATGGCTTGTTATAATGAAGGCGTTAGTGCTAATACAAATACCGAGTTTTATTCATTTCTGTTAAGTCTCTTGTGTGCCAAATAAAATTGTTGACTCCCGCTATCATTTTTAGCGTATAACGCATTTATACTTCGGTATACGACGAAAGTGTATATAACAAAAGTTACTCTAAATAATAAAATAAATAACTTTTGTTATGTGCATATTTGCCGAAAAACCAATAGGAAACGAAATATCGCTATTTTTAATTTCAGGCCTCCCTTATAACCCCCACTCCTGTTCATCTCAGAGGATATTAATATAGCGTAAAGTCTAAGTTGGGTTAATAGTAATATAAATACCGAGTTTCATAAAATTCGGTTCAGCCGTTAATGGTGTCTATGACATGTGACACTTGAAGTTATCGTGAAATTTCTCAAAAAAAATCAATCTACAGACAGAGGTTACAATTTTATATATATATATATATATATATATATATATATATATATATATATATATATATATATATATATATATATATATATATATATATATAACTAGCTCAGATACCCGGCTTCGCCCGGGAATTCATTTGAGGCTGAATGGTGATGGTATTTTTTAGCAGGCTTTACATTGCACAATATTTTGACATTTACCCGTCCCAGTATTTAGGATTGATGCCCGTCGTTGCCGGTGATTTGCTAATAATAGAATTATTTGTTCGATAATTCTTCACAGTCTACCAGATATTTTTATATTTCCAGTCTCTTATACATGTAAACATGGTGAATTTTTTATTTCAGGCCTCCCTTATAACCCCCCTCCCGTTCGAACCTATAATTTTTATATAAACTTATAATTCATGAAAGAAGTAACTTACCAAGTTTTGTTAAGTTCAGGTTCATCCAGGCGTTAGTGCCCGCTTAAGTTTTAACGTATAACTCATTTAAACTTAGGTATACGACCAAAAGTTGTTTATAACAAAATATACTCCAAATAACAAAATTAAACAACTTGTATTATGTTTTTATTTGCGGACATAACCAATTGGAAACGAAATATCGCTATTTTTAATTTCAGGCTTCCCTTATAACCCCCCACCTCCTGGCCCGTCCATAGAAATGTTCGTTTGGGGCTTATTATAATGAAGGTCTCACTGCTAATACCACATACCGAGTTTTATTTAGTTCGGTTTGAGTCTTTTGTGGCAAATAATATTGCTTGACTCCCGCTATATTTTTTAGCGTAATAACGCATTTAAACTTTGGTATACGACGAAAGTACTTATAAAACAAAAGATACTTAAAATAACCAAATAAACAACTTTTTTGTTATGTGCATATAAATTGCCGAAAAACCAATAGGGAATCGAAAATATCGCTAATTTTTTTTTTCTGGCTTCCCTTTAACCCCCACTCCTGTTCAGTCTCAGAGGATATTAATATAGCCTTAAGTCCTAAGTTGGCGTTAGTTGTAATATACATTACAAGTTTCATAAAATTCGTTAATTTAAGCCGTTCGTTTATGCGTGAAAAAGGGTAACAAACAAACAAACAAACAAAACAAAATAAACAAACAAACAGACAACCAAAAAAACAAAATGCAGTTATGGTGTCTATGACATGTGAAACGAAAAGTTATCGTGAAATTTTCGTGAAATCAATGTACAGGACAGAGGTTACATTGTATATATATATATATATATATATATATATTTATATATATTATATATATATATATTTATAAAGATTCCCGATTCCTTGCGCATTAAACTGTCCTCATTTTCGTTGACCCTTAGAAGGGAATTAAGATGAAGGACATTTGAGGAGATGTTTGAAACATACGTCATGAGGACAACGTCTCACAAAATTGGATTTCCCTAAAGCTGGCATGTAGGCAGATCACTAGCGATCAAAAATTTCGAGATATTGTAACAATTTGCTTTTTATATATAATTACCGAAATTGTAATTGTACTAGATACTAGAGCACTATTGTTCCCAATCTGCTATGTATACAGGTTGTCCCAACTTCCAGTGCCACTCTGCGTAAAATCGCGAATTTTAGCAGATTTCCCTCAGGGGAAATCAGCTATTGAGGTCGTACTCATGACGCGAGTTTCGAAAAATTTCCTCAAATGTCCATCCGAATACACCCAGGAAGTTGAAGAAATTGAGGTCCGTTTAAAATTATATATATATAGTATTTACTAGCTGAGATACCCGGCTTTCGCCCGGGAATTCATTTGAGGCTGAATGGTGATGGTATTTTTTAGCAGGCTTTACCATTGCCACAACATTTTGAACATTTACCCGTACCAGTGTTTAGGATTTGATACCCGTCGTTGCCGGTGATGATTTGCTAATAATAGAAATTATTTGTTCGATTACGATTAATTCTTCACAGGTCTTCGAAATTTTTATAATTTACCGTCTTTTATACATGTAAATATGGTGAATTTTTATTTCAGGCCTCCCTTATTACCCCCCTCCCGTTCGAAACCTAAAAATTTTAATATAACTTATAATCATGGAAGAATTTTAAAATGCTAATTGACGTACCCGAGTTTTGTTAAGTTCGGTTCAGCAGTTAGTGCCCGGCTAAGGGGGGGTTTTAAAGTATAACTCATTTATAATTAGGTATACGACAAAAGTGTATATAACAAAAGTTACTCCCAAATAACAAAATAAACAACTTTTGTTAAGTTTATATTTGCGGAAAAAACCAATAAGGAAAACGAAATATCGCTATTTTTAATTTCAGGCTTCCCTTATAACCCCCCACTCCTGCCCGTCCATAGAAATGTTTGGTATTGCTTATTATAATGAATGGCCTCACTGCTAATACACATATACGAGTTTTATTTAGTTCGGATTGAGTCTTTTGTGCACAAATAAAATTTTGGGACTCCCGCTATAGTTTTTAGAGTAATAAATTCATTTATACTTCTGATATACGGCAAAAGTGCATATATACAAAAGTTACTCTAAATAACAAAATAAACAACTTTTGTTATGTGCACATTTTACCGAAAAACCAATAGAAAACGTAAAATATCGCTTTTTTTAATTTCAGGGCTTCCCTTATAACCCCCACTTCCTGTTCGTCTCAGGAGAAAATAATATAGCCTTAAAGTCTAAGTTGGGTTGTTAGTTGTAATATACATACCAAGTTTCATTAAATTCGGTTCAGCCGTTTTATGCGTGAATGAAAAGGGTAGTAACAAACCAAAACAAACAAACAACAAAAAAACAAAACATACACGAATAGAAACAAAATGCAGTTCCTAACACACCCTATGGGCCTGTCCTTATTGACATGTGAAACGAAAAAGTTATCGTGAAAATTTCGCGGAAAAAAAAAATCAATGTACATGACAGAGGTTAACAATTTTACTATATATATAATATATAATACTATATTTTAAAAAATTTTTTTATATATATATATATATATTATTATATATATATATTATATTATATATACTAGCTTGAGATAGCCGGCTTCGCCCGGAGGAATTGATTTGAGGCTGAATGTTGATGGTGGTATTTTTTTTTTGGCAAGGCTTTACTTTGCAACAAAATATTTTGGACATTTTACCCGTCCCCAGTGTTTATGGGTTTAATACCCCGTCGTTGGCATTTGTTTAATTAAGAAAATTAATTTTTTTATGTAAGGTCTTCACTGTCCATGCAACATAGTCATATTTCCCGTCTTCTTTGCATTATGCATATATTTCTGTTTTTAAGGACAAAAACATTAAAAATAGATTGAAGTAAAATTAATTTTTCTATAATATAATATTTATACCTCAAATTACTTTCTCTACACATTGTTCCTGGGAGAAATGTATAAAACAAAAGTTAATTCTACTCGTTAAATAATCAAAGTAAACAACTTTTGTTATGTGACATGTTTGTCGAAAAAAACAAATAGACAATGAAATATCATGAATTTTTATTTCAGGCCTCCCTTATAACCCAGACTCCCGTTTTCTAACCTAAAAATTTTTAATATAGCTAATAAATTCATGGAAGAATTAATGCTAATTGGACATAACCCACGTTTTTTTTTTTTTTAAAGTTTTGGTTTAATCGTTAGCGCCCAATGAAAAATAGTTGACTCCCGCTTTAGTTCATAGTGTAGTGTATATCTCGTTTATTAATTCGGTATACGACGAAGTGTATATACAAAAAGTTACTCTAAATAATAAAATAAATAACTTTTTGGTTATGATGCATATTTGCCGAAAAACCTATAGGAAACGAAATATCGCTATTTTTAATTTTCAGGCCTCCCTTATAACCCCAACTCCTGTTCATCACAGAGGATATTAATATAGCTGTTTAAAGTCTAAGTTGGGCTAGTAGTAATATACATATCCATAAGTTTCATAATAAATTCGGTTCAGCCGTTTATGCGTGAAAAGGTAACAAACAAACAATACCATACACGGAAAGAAACAAAATGCCAGATTATGGTGCTCTATGACATTGTCGAAAAAGAAAAGTTATTGTGCAAATTTCGCGAAGAAAAAAAAATCAATGTACAGACCAGAGCGTTACAAATTTTTTATAACATACATATATATATATATATATATATATATATATATATATATATATATATATATATATATATATATTCATTGCCTGATTGCTGTCAAATAGTCAGGAAAATAAATACTTACAAGATGAGGAGTTGCTAATTTGCTGAGCTAGCGATCCGTTCAAGTTTCACTTTTCTGGCCGTCCCTGCGAATATGAATGGTATTGATTAATTGCGGGTGAGAGCTGTTAAATTATTTATGTCATTGGGATGCAAATATGCATTTTAATTAGTTGGAAAGGGAAAAGATGAGAGAGAGAGAGGATGGATGGAGGTGAGGAGAGGGGGGGAGAGAGAGAGAGAGAGAGAGGGGTGGGGGAGGAGAAGGGGAGAGGAGAGGGGGAGAGAGAGAGAGATGATGAGAGAGAGAGGGGGGGAGAGAGGGAGAGGGAGGGAGAGGAGAGAGAGGAGATGAGGAGAGGGGGGAGAGAGAGGAGAGAGGGGGAGAGAAGGGAGAGGGAGAGAGGAGAGACGAGAGAAGAGAGATGAGAGTGAGGAGAGAGAAGAGAGAGGGGGGGGGAGAGAGGGAGAGGGGAGAGGGAGAGAGACGGAGCGAGAGAGAGAGAGATGAGGATGGGAGAGAGGGGCGAGAGCGGAGTGAGTGAGAGAGACGGGAGAGAGAGAGGAGGGAGGGGGGAGTGTGGGAGTGGGAGAGGGAGAGGGGAGAGAGAGAGAAGGAGAGATGTGAGAGATAATGAGAGAGAGAGAGAGACGAGAGATGAGAGAGTAGGGAGGGAGAGGGTGAGAGAGAGAGAGAGAAAGAGAGGGGGGCGAGGAGGGTAGTGGGGGAGAGAGAGGAGAGGGATGGATGGAGGAGGGAGAGGGAGGGTGGAGAGGAGAGAGGAGAGAGCAGAGGCGGGGGGGAGAGGGAGAGGGAGAGAGAGAGAGAGGGGGAGAGGGAGAGAGAGAGGGATGAGGGATTGAGAGGAGAGGGAGAGAGAGAGGATGAGAGCGAGAGAGAGAGGAGAGCGATGAGAGAGAGGAGAGAGAGAGAGAGAGAGGGGAGAGAGGGAGAGAGGGAGAGGAGAGAGAGAGAGGAGAGAGAGAGAGAGAGAGAGAGGGAGGGAGGGAGAGAGAGAGCGAGAGAGAGAGTGAGGGGAGAGAGAGAGAGAGAGAGGGGAGGAGGGAGAGAGTGAGGGACGGAGAGGGGAGAGAGAGAGAGCAGGAGAGAGAGAAAGCGAGAGAGAGAGAGAAAGAGAGAGAGAGGCGAGGGTGAGAGAGAGAGAGAGAGAGAGAGAGAGAGAGAGAGAGAGGGAGAGAGAGAGAGAGAGAGAGAGAGCATCACTACCTGAGCGAGAGAGCAGCTGTTCCCTCATCCTGTCTATATGGAAGTCCAACTGGTCCCTAGAGAACCATCTGAGGCAACAGCAAGAGCAGGGATAGCATCCGTCCTGCTTCTCCGTGTTCCTCCTCTCTGTCTCTCCGAGCCGAGCTTCGAGCCATTTCCTGATAAGCCCTGGACGGAAAAAAAAATCATGAAATAGAACAAATAGAAAAGTTATTGCTGTAATTGGAAATTAGCAAAAAATAGTGTATCAGAGAAGAGAGAGGACGAGAGGGAGAGAGAAAGAGACAGTGGGAGGAGGGGAGAGTGAAAGAGAGTGGGACGAGGAGGGGAGAGTGACAGAGAGTGGGAAGAGTGAGGGGAGAGTGAAAGAGGAGTGGGAAGAGGAGAGGAGAGTGGAAGAGAGAGGGAGAGGGAGGCGAGGGAGAGAGGGAAGAGGGGAGAAAGAAGAGGGGAGAGGGAAAGAGGAGGGGGAGTGAGAGAGTGGGAAGAGTGAGAAGAGGAGGGGAGAGAGAAAGAGAAGGAGAGAGGAATAGAGGAGGGAAGAGGAGAGGGAGAGTGAAAGAGGGAAGTGGGAAGAGGAGAGAGAGGAGGAGTGGGAAGAGGAGGGGAGAGTGAAAAGAGAGTGAGAAGAGGAGGGAAGTGAGAGAGGAGGGGAGAGTGAAGAGGGGGGAGAGTGGGAAGAGGAGGGGAGAGTGAAAGAGAAAGTGGGAAGAGGAGGGGAGAGTGGGAAGAGGAGGGTAAAGTGAAGAGAAAGTGAGAGAAGAGGGGAGGAGGATTGAGCAGTGGGAAGAGGAGGGGAGAGTGGGAAGAGGAGGGGAGAGTGGGAAGCTGAGGGGAGAGAGGGTGAGAGAGTGGGAAGAGGAGGGGAGAGAGAAGAAGGAGGGGAGAGGATGAAAGAGAGAGGGGAGAAGAGGAGGAGGAGAGTGAGAGGAGAGAGAGAGTGGGAAGAGGAGGGGAGAGTGAAAGAGAGAGTGGGAAGAGGAGGGGCGAGTGAAAGAGAGGAGTGGGAAGAGGAGGGGAGAGGTGAAAGAGGAAAGTGGGAAGAGGAGGGAGAGGGAGAGAGAAGTGAGGAGTGGGAAGGGGAAGAGGAGGGGAGAGTGAAAGAGAAAGTGGGAAGAGGAGGGGAGAGTGAAAGAGAGAGTGGGAAGAGGAGGGGAGAGTGAAAGAGAGAGTGGGAAGAGGAGGGGAGAGTGGGAAGAGGAGGGGAGAGTGAAAGAGAGAGTGGGAAGAGGAGGGGAGAGTGAAAGAGAGAGTGGGAAGAGGAGGGGAGAGTGAAAGAGAGAGTGGGAAGAGGAGGGGAGAGTGGGAAGAGGAGGGGAGAGTGAAAGAGAGAGTGGGAAGAGGAGGGGAGAGTGAAGAGAGAGAAGTGGGAAGAGAGAGGGGAGAGTGAAGGAGAGAGAGAGAAGAGGAGGGGAGATGTGGAAGAGAGAGTGGGAAGAGGAGGGGAGAGTGAGAGAGAGAGTGAGAAGAGGAGGGGAGAGAGAAAGAGAGAGTGGGAAGAGGAGGGGAGAGTGAAAGAGAAAGTGGGAAGAGGAGGGGAGAGTGAAAGACAGAGTAGAGATAGTGAAAGAGAGTGTGGGAAGACGAGTGGAGAGAGAGAAATTGTTCGGCTAAACATACAGGCATTACCTTGATAATATATTTGATATAGCTGCCGACTAGTGGTTCCTATATAGTGATTGCTGTGGCGTTGGCAATGCTCAGCACCAGGATCCGAACGGCGTTGGCAGTATCTAGCACTAGTATCTAGGTGGCGTTGGCAGTATCTAGCACTAGTATCTAGGTGGCGTTGGCAGTATCTAGCGTACAGTTCTCGATAGACGTGCCTACTGAATAAATGCACTTTAATCCTCTTACGACTAGATGCAACTAATCTACAATTGGCGCACTCAAATACATCCTTCGGCTCAGCTGAAAAACACAAAATTTGTATAGGTTTCAATGTAAGAATATATATATACACCTTACAAAAAATACAAACTGAACATAAACAACATAATATACTTTGTATATAGACCGACAGTAAAGTAACGATACAAAACCTACAGAACCGTACAACCTATGACCCGTTAACAACACAAATCAGAGAACTATAGCAGAATTAAATCATATTAACATATATTTTTCAGGGGTTAAAGCACATTCTGATAATTTTGGAAATGAATCGGCCGATAGAGCTGCTAAGCCTGCTTCGAAAGATTCCCAATTACCGGAATGTTACAATAAAATCTCCAAAGCCCGTGTAAAATATACGTTACAAACTCAACTAACCGAAAAGTAGCAACAACGACGGACTGTAACTAATAAAGGACATCAACACATATTTCAACAGCGAATACATACAGACAGACTTTTACATTACACAATTAGTAAGAGGAGACGGTAGACTAAATTCTTACTACCGACGATTCAACATAAAAGACAACAATACTTGCCGCTGTGATTACTCGACTCGACAAACAGCTAAACACTTAATATACGATCGCAGACTATTGAGACTAACCAACGACAAAAACTAAAACAAGACATTGAACGAAAAAAAGGCGAATTTCCAATAGAAGAAGACGAGTTATTTTTAAAATATAATAACGCTTTTAAAATATTCGCAGAACATGCTTTCGATACAATTAATCGGTCGAATACTTATTACAGCCGATACAACTACTATACTTAAAATATTTATGGATATTCATTATTTCTTTTCTCTTTTTCTTTTAAGACTAATAATCTTCTCTTTATATGTTTTTACTTTAATTTAACATTGTTATTGTTAATTCTTTATATATATATATATATATATATATATATATATATATATATATATATATAAAATTGTAACCTCTGTCTGTACATTGATTTTTTCTGCGAAATTTCACGATAACTTTTCGTTTCACATGTCATAGACACCATAACTGCATTTTGTTTCTTTGGTGTCTGTTTGTTTGTTTGTTACCTTTTCACGCATAAACGGCTAAACCGAATTTTATGAAACTTGGTATGTATATTACTACTAGCCCAACTTAGACTTTAGGCTATATTAATATTCTCTAAGATAAACAGGAGTAGGGGTTGTAAGGGAGGCCTGAAATTAAAAATAGCGATATTTCGTTTCCTATTGCTTTTTCAGCAAATATTCACATAACAAAAGTTGTTTATTTTGTCATTTAGAGTAACTTTTGTTATATGCACTTTTGCCGTATACGGAAGTATAAATGCGTTATACGCTAAAAACTATAGCGGGAGTCCACAATTTTATTTGGCACAAAAGACTCAACCGAACTAAACCAAACTCGGTATGTGAATTAGTACTAACGCCTTCCTTATAATAAGCCATACTAACATTTCTAGGGACGGGCAGGAGTGGCGGTTGTAATTCTTTTCAATATGAACTACCAGGTACCTCACCTGAAAAATTAATTCAAATTTATATTAATATTTCGTCTTTAATTATTTAAATCTATCCATAATGCACAGGAGACGGGAAATATGACAATATGGAGGACAGTGAAGACTTATAAATTAATTTTATTATTAACAAATGCACAGCAACGACGGGTATTAACCCTAAACACTGGGACGGGTAAAAGTCAAAATATTGTGCAAAGTAAAGCCTTGCCAAAAAAATACCATCACCATTCAGCCTCAAATGAATTCCCGAGCGAAGCTGTGTATCTGAGCAAGTATATATATATATATATATATATATATGGTGTTGTTATTCTTTTTGGAGTTTTGGTCAACGTTGGTGAAATAAATCTTAGTTTATGGCGATATTTCGAGAATATTTATTTTGTCTTCTCGAGCACTGTAAAAATACAGCTACTACTTTATAATATTGTCCACTTGTTGCGATCTGGCTGCGGCGATAAGCAGTGGAAGCTGAAATATATAAAAAATCCCACAACCAAACCACTAACAAGAATTTAGGAAGGGCCACCAACAATCGACTCAAGTCCAAATTCAAATATATAAATTTATTTATAATAAAAATATTCACCAATTATAAATATTAATGATTAAAATGAAAAGGCACCTTTATAAATATAATGGGGGACACTTAATAATACTTAGTATATATTACAATAAAAAGACTTAAGCTGTTTAATAGAAAGTGACCTGACTTAGCCGTGAGAGATAGAGTAGCCTGGAACAAGCTGAAGGATTAATTCTCCGAGAACCAGGGGTCTCCCCTACAGAGGATGCCGAATATGACTGACTTTAATCCTCCGCAAGAGGGTCCTTTTATAGGGCTAATCCGGGAGTGAACTTTGAACTGCCGATTGAAATACGCTCAAAAAGTGCATTTAACGTGAATTAATTATCGAAATTCATCCGTATTATTACTTAGTGTACCGACGTTAAGAGCTGTGAATGTTATTATCAAAATCCATCGGCGTTATCTACGAAAATGATAGAGTACATGGTGACTTAACTCCAAATTTGATATAACTCTTATTTAAAAGTAAAAACAATACATTTAAGCATTCATAAATAATAATCTTAATGTGTTCTGTGCTAGGAATCTCAGAATATAAAATATATGGCCATTTATAATGGGCTTATGTAATGCAATGGCAATTTCATTACACATTGTTGTTGCTAGCTAGAGTTTAACGGGAGCTGTTGGTGTTATTTCTATTTAGCGAGACTAAAGATACTCTCAAACTATTGCACTTAGGACTAGGATTACAGTAACGTCCCTGCTCCGTTTCAACTTTGTCGGAACCCCAAAAAAAAAATAACAACACCATATATAAATATAACCTGATCAAAAACATCAACACAATATATATATATATATATATATATATATATATATATATAGATATATATATATATACTAGCTGAGTTACCCAGCTTCGCCCGGGAATTCATTTGAGGCTTAATGGTGATGGTATTTTTTGGCAAGGCTTTACTTTGCACAATATTTTGACATTTACCCGTCCCAGTGTTTAGGGTTAATACCCGTCGTTGCTGTGGATTTGTTAATAATAAAATTAATTTTTTATGTAAGACTTCACTGTCGTCCATATTGTCATATTTCCCGTTTCCTGTGCATTATGCATAGATTTGAATTATTAATGACGAAATATTAATATACGTTTGAATTAATTTTTCAGGTGAGGTACCTCGTAGTTCATATTGAAAAGAATTGTTGAGCAAATTTCTCTAAATAACAAAATAAACAACTTTTGTTATGTGCATATTTGCCGAAACCCCAATAGAAAATCACTATTATTAATTTCAGGCCTCCCTTACAACCCCCACTCCTGCCCGTCCATAGAAATGTTGGTATGGCTTATTATAATGAAGGCGTTAGTGCTAATTCACATACCGAGTTTGGTTTAGTTCGGTTGAGTCTTTTGTGCCAAATAAAATTGTGGACTCCCGCTATAGTTTTTAGTGTATAACACATTTATACTTCCGTATATGGCAAAAGTGCATATAACAAAAGTTACTCTAAATGACAAAATAAACAACTTTTGTTATGTGCATATTTACTGAAAAACCAATAGAAAACGAAATATCGCTATTTTTAATTTCAGGCCTCCCTTATAACCCCCACTCCTGTTTATCTTAGAGAATATTAATATAGCCTAAAGTCTAAGTTGGGCTAGTAGTAATATACATACCAAGTTTCATAAAATTCGGTTTAGCCGTTTATGTGTGAAAAGGTAACAAACAAACAAACAGACACGAAAGAAACAAAATGCAGTTATGGTTGCACTATGACATGTGTACGAAAAGTTATCGTGAAAAAAAAATCAATGTACAGATAGAGGTTACAATTTTTATATATATATATATATATATATATATACTATAGTATATATATATAAAGAATTAACAATAAACAACGGTAATTAAAGTAAAAACATATAAAGAGAAGATTATTAGTCTTAAAAGAAAAAGAGAAAAGAAATAATGAATATCCATAAATATTTTAAGTATAGTAGTTGTATCGGCTGTAATAAGTATTCGACCGATTAATTGTATCGAAAGCATGTTCTGCGAATATTTTAAAAGCGTTATTATATTTTAAAAATAACTCGTCTTCTTCTATTGGAAATTCGCCTTTTTTTTGTTCAATGTCTTGTTTTAGTTTTTGTCGTTGGTTAGTCTCAATAGTCTGCGATCGTATATTAAGTGTTTAGCTGTTTGTCGAGTCGAGTAATCACAGCGGCAAGTATTGTTGTCTTTTATGTTGAATCGTCGGTAGTAAGAATTTAGTCTACCGTGTCCTCTTACTAATTGTGCAATGTAAAAGTCTGTCTGTATGTATTTGCTGTTGAAATATGTGTTAATGTTCGGAACGAAAAGTTTTAAATGTCGTCCTTTATTAGTTACAGTCCAATGTTGTCTCTACTTTTCAGTTAGATGAGCCTTTAACATATATTTTTTCTGTAATCGTGGAATAATGGTAACATTACTAAACTGAAATGAGTGAAGAAAGTGAAACATTTTGCAATAGAGTGAAGAAAGTAATCACTTTGTTCACAAGTGAAGAAAGTGAGTGAATTGCCTTCTTAATTAGTAATAAGTATAAATTAAAAAATAATTTGAAGTTGGAAATTAAATGCTTTTAAATGTTTCTCAACATTGGAAGAATTTATTTTAACAAAATAAATCGAAATGTGAATGAATTATTGGTGGAAATAATCGATATATTTTAATATTTAAATATAATAATAATTAGCTTCGTTGTTTCTAACGTGCACTTGTTTATAACTGCACTACTTGACAATCATCACTAGTTGTTTTATAACTATGCTTATAACCTGCCAACAACGATGCTTATAACCTACCAACAACATACCATAATCTTGACAACATCCTAATTTTGTTCGTATTCTGCTTAGATCTGATCATGTATTACACGATTAGAGAAAAAAAATTTAATATTACACTCGTGGACCAAAGTAGAATTTACAACTCTCGTCAAATTACCAGACTCGCTTCGCTCGTGTGGCTAAACGTTTCACTCGAGTTGGAAAATGATCTACTTTCGTCACTTGGATAATAAAGAACTATTACACAGGCTTTGGAGATTTTATTGTAACATTCCGGTAATTGGGAATCTTTTGAAGCAGGCTTAGCAGCTCTATCGGACGATTCATTTACAAAATTATCAGATATATATATATATATACTAGCTGAGATTGCCCGGGAATTGATTTGAGGCTGAATGGTGATGGTATTATTTTGGCAAGGCTTTACTTTGCACAATATTTTGACATTTACCCGTCCCAGTGTTTAGGGTTAACACCCGTCGTTGCTGTGGATTTGTTAATAATAAGATTAATTTTTTATGTAAGACTTCACTGTCCTCATATTGTCATATTTCCCGTTTCCTGTGCATTATGCATAGATTTGAATTATTAAGGACAAAATATTATAATACATTATAATTCGAATTAATTTTTCTTATGCATTTCTTTTGAATCCCCCACTCCTGCCCGTCCCTAGAAATGTTAGTATGGCTTATTATAAGGAAGGCGTTAGTGCTAATACACATACTGAGTGTTTTATTTAGTTCAGCTGAGACTCTGGTGCCAAATAAAATTGACTTCCGCTATAATTTTTAGCGTATAACGCCTTTATACTTCGGTATACCACAAAAGTGTATATAACAAAAGTTACTCCAAATAACAAAATAAACAACTTTTGCTATGTGTATAATTGCCGAAAATGCATTAGGAAACGAAATATCGCTATTTTTAAATTCAGGCCTCCCTTACAACCCCCACTCCTGCCCGTCCCTAGAAATGTTGGTATGACTTGTTATAATGAAAGCGTTAGTACTAATACATATACCGAGTTTTATTTATTTCGGTTGGGTCTTTTGTCCCAAATAAACTATAGGTTTTAGCGTATATCTAGTTTATAATTCGGTATACGAAAAGAGTGCATATAACAAAAGTTACTCTAAATAACAAAATAAACAACTTTTTTTATGTTCATATTTGCCAAAAAACCAATAGGAAACGAAATATCGCTATTTTTAATTTCAGGCCTCCCTTATAACACCCACTCCTATTCGTCTCAGAGAATATTAGTATAGCCTAAAGTCTAAGTTGGGTTAGTAGTAATGTACATACCAAGTTTCATAAAATTCGGTTCATGCGTGGAAAGGTAACAAACATACACGAAAGAAACGAAATGCAGTTATGGTGTTTATGACATGTGAAACGAAAAGTTATCGTGAAATTTCGCGAAAAAATTAAATGTACAGACAGAGGTTACAATTTTATATATATATATATATATATATATATATATATATAGATATATATATATATATATATTTGTTAATGGTCTAGGAGTTGCAATTTAATAACTAGATATACCTGTCCGAGGTGGAGTAATCGAGACGGCTTTCGGAGCCGATGTGCTCCCTCTCGTTCTAACTCTAGTCTTCACTCTCTCCAATAGAACTACCGGAACATCTAATTAACATAAAAAAATCTTTTATTAAAATAAGATATAAAGGATTAAATATTTGTAGGAAGGGATGAGGGAGGGGGTATACTTTGAAAATTCATTGAGGGGAATGGGAGGGAGGAAGGGGGGGGGAGAGAGAGGGAGGGGAGGGTGGAGAGAGAGGGAGGAGAGGAAGGGGGGAGAGGAGGGGGGGAGGGAGAGAGGGGGAGAGGGAGAGGGGGGAGAAGGTGAGGGGGGGAGAGGGGGGAGAAGGGGGATGGGGGGTGAGGAGAGAGAGGGGGGGAGAGGAGGGAGAGAGGGGGGGGAGGGAGGGGGAGGGAGTGAGGGGGGAGGGATGGTGGGGAGAGAGAGGGGTGGGAGAGGGGGGAGAGTGAGGGGGGGGAGAGAGGGGGGAGAGAGTGAGGGGGGGAGAGGGGGGGAGAGGGGGTGAGGGAGGGAGGGAAGAGTAAGGGGGGAGAGAGGGGGGGGAGAGAGGAGAGGGGGGGAGAGATGGGGGGAGGGGGGAGGAGGGGGGAGGGAGGAGAAGGGGGTGAGAGAAGAGGGGGGAGAGGAGAGAAGGGGGGAGAGGAGAGAGGGGGGGAGGGAGAGAGAGGGGAGAGATGAGAGAGGGGGAGAGGAGAGAGGGGGGGAGAGAGAGAGGGGGGGGGTGAGAGAGAGAGGAGAGAGGGGGGAGAGAGGGGGTGAGGGAGAGAGGGGGGGGGGGTGGAGAAAAGAAAAGGACAGAGGAGGGGATGAGAGGGGGGGAAATGAGGGGATAGGGAGGAGAGAAGGGGAGAGAGGGGGGGGAGAGAGAGAGGGAGAGAGAGGGGGGAGAGAGTGAGAGGGGTGAGAGAGAGAGAGTGGGGAGAGAGAGGAGGAGGGAGAGAGAGGGGGGGAGTGAGGAGAGAGAGAGGGGAGGAGAGGGTGGGGAGAGAGAAAGGGGGGAGGGGTGAGAGGGGGGGAGAGAGATGGGGGGAGAGGGGAGGAGAGGGGGGGGGGGGGAGGAGGGAGAGAGAGGGGGGAGAGGGGGGGGAGGGGGGGTGAGAGGGGGGGAGGGAGAGAAGGGGGAGAGAGGAGGGGGGGAGAGAGAGGGGGGAGAGAGTGGGGGGAGGGGTGAGGGAGAGGGGGGAGGAGAGAGAAGGGGGGAGAAGGGGGGGGGGAGAGAGAAGGGGGAGAGAGAGGGGGGGAGGGAGAGAGAGGGGGAGAGGGGGGAAAAGAGGGGGAGAGAGAGAGAGGGGGGGAGAGGAGAGGAGGGAGAGAGAGAGGGGGAGAGGGAGATGTGGAGAGAGAGGAGAGAGGAGAGAGAGGAGGAGAGGGAGGGAGAGAGAGAGAAGAGAGGAGGAGTATCCGAGGGAGGAGAGTGAGAGAGGGAGAGAGGGTGAGGGAGACAGAGAGAGAAGGGAGTTTTGGGAAATAGAGCTCTTTATCACTTTCACAAGAGAGTTTTCTCTATATCACCCTTTCTTAAAAGAGCTCTCTCTTTATCATTCTCAAAAGTGATCTCTCTTTATCGCTCTCTCAAAAACCCACACCAAAAAAACCTCTCCCTTTATCCTTATAAAATAGGCTTTATTTATCAATCTCTCGAATAGGTCTCTTTTATCACCCCCTAAAATGGGCCCTCCCTTTTCCCTCACTCAAAATAGGTTTCTTTAAACACCCCCTTTATATTGGCCTCTCTTTATCCCTCTCTTGAAATAGGCCTCTCTTTATCACTCCCTATAAATAGGCCTCTCTTTATCACTCCCTATAAACAGGCCTCTCTTTATCACTCTCTCGTTTTTGGTCTCTTTTTTACCCACTCTCTTGTATACGCCTCTCTTTTTCATCCCAATTATTGGGCCCCTTTTTAAAACCCCGCCCTTTTAATAGGCTTTTCGTTTACCCACTCCTTTTAAATGGCCTCTCTTTTCCTGCTGCTTTGGGCCTCGTTTTAACACCCCTTTCCCAATTTTGGCCCCGTTTTCCTCTCGAAAATGGACCACGCCCCTACCAAAACACCAAGCCAACCTCTCCCCAACCCCGCCTTCACCCCCCCCCCCCCGTCCCCGCTCCTACCCAGTTTTCCCTCTCTCCTCCCCCCTCCTTTTCCTTCCCCTCCTTCCCTTTTCCTCCCTCCTCCCTTCTCCCTCTCCTTCCTCCCCTCCTTCTCCCCCCTCTCTCTCCCTCCCCCTTCCCTTCCCCCTTTCTTCCCCTCTCTCTTCCCCTTCCCCTCTCTCCCTCCTCCCTCTCCCATTCCCCCCTTCTATTTTCCCCCTCCCCTCCTTCCTTCTTCCTCCCTCTCCCTCTCCTTCTCCCTCTCTCCTTCCCTCTCTCCCTACATATCTCCTCACTCTCTCCCTCCCTTCTCCTTCCCTGCCTATCTCCTTGTCCATCCTTCCCTCTCTCCCTCCCTCTCCTTTCCTTCTCCCTCTCTCCCTCCTTCTCCCTTCCCTTCTCCCTCTCCCTACTCTCCCTCCTCCCTCTCCTTTCTACCTCTCCCTCTCTCCCTCCCTTTCCTTCTCCCTCTCTCTTTTCCCTCCCTCTCCTTCTCCCTCTCCCTCCTCTCCCTCTCCCTCCCTTCTTTTTCCCCCTCTCCCTTTCTCTCCCTCTCCCTCTCCCTCTTTCCCTCCCTCGCCACATTTCCCACCCAGAATAATCCCCTTCTACCTACACTTGAACAGCTGTGCATGGCATTTCCTGATATGAGCCTTGATCATCTTGAGCGACTCGGCCGACCACCTGCAGTAGTAGCAGCAGTACTGCTTAGCTCCAACAACACGATTCGCAGCAACATCAGCTGTTTGCTGTCCAAGCCGAGCCATGTCGCTGCTCCTGTCGTTGGCAGATCTAGCCTCTCCTATCAGCCTCCAATTACGACTGCACCAAGTCTCGTAGCCTAACACAAACATAAATAAAATCATTTACTACATATTTAGAGTTCAAGCGAAAATAATAAATATTATAAGCACCTTATACTTTCAGATACAAGTACAATTATATAGCCATCTCTCTCTCTCTCTCTATCTCCCCCCCTCCCCCCACCAATCTATCCCTCCTTCTTTGTATTACTCCCTCTATACCTCCTCCTCTCTCCCCACCTGCCTCCTCCTCCATCTCTCTCTCCCCCCCTCCCTACCCTCTCTTCCTCCTTCCATCCTCTATATCCTTCCTCCATGTGCACTCCCTTTATCTTTCCTCCTCCCCCTCTCCTTTTCTCTTCCTCCTTCTACATATCCCTCTCTCTCTCAATTTCCCTCTGCCTCCACTCTCTCTCACCCTTCACCCACCCTCTCCTTCTCTCTCTCTCCACTCCCCTCTCCTCTGTCAATTTCCCTCTGCCTCCACTCTCTCTCACCCTTCACCCACCCTCTCCTTCTTTATCTCTCTCTCTCTCCCTCTCCTCTCTCAATTTCCCTCTGCCTCCACTCTCTCTCACCCTCCATCCACCCTTCCTTCTTTCTCTCTCCCCCTCTCCCCTTCCTCTCTCAATTTCCCTCTGCCTCCACTCTCTCTCACCCTTCACCCACCCTCTCCTTCTCTCTCTCTCTTTTCTCTCCCTCTCCTCTCTCAATTTCCCTCTGCCTCCACTCTCTCTCACCCTTCATCCACCCTCTCCTTCTCTCTCTCTCTCCACTCCCCTCTCCTCTGTCAATTTCCCTCTGCCTCCACTCTCTCTCACCCTTCATCCACCCTCTCCTTCTCTCTCTCTCTCCACTCCCCTCTCCTCTGTCAATTTCCCTCTGCCTCCACTCTCTCTCACCCTTCATCCACCCTCTCCTTCTTTTCTTCTCTCTCTTCCTCTCTCTGTCAGTTTCCCTTGCCTCCACTCTCTCTCCCTCTGCCTCCACTCCCTCCTTCTTTCTCTCTCTCCACTCCCCTCTCCTCTGTCAGTTTCCCTCTGCCTCCACTCCCTCCTTCTTTCTCTCTCTCCACTCCCCTCTCCTCTGTCAGTTTCCCTCTGCCTCCACTCTCTCTCACCCTCCATCCACCCTCTCCTTCTTTCTCTCTCTCACATACACAAACCAATGTCGATTTCCCTCTGCCTACACTCTCTCTCACCCTCCATCCACCCTCTCGGTCTTTCTCTCTCCTCCATCCACCCCTCCTTCTCTCCTTCTCTCTCTCTCTCCACTCCCCTCTCCTCTGTCAATTTCCCTCTGCCTCCACTCTCTCTCACCCTCCATCCACCCTCTCCTTCTTTCTCTCTCTCCACTCCCCTCTCCTCTGTCAATTTCCCTCTGCCTCCACTCTCTCTCACCCTCCATCCACCCTCTCCTTCTTTCTCTCTCTCCACTCCCCTCTCCTCTGTCAATTTCCCTCTGCCTCCACTCTCTCCCCTTCTCTCTATAAATGTCAATGTACAGGCCGATTCATTCCCCTAAAGCAATAGAGCCCAAAATATTTATTATCGTCTTAAACAAATCTTATATTTCATATAACGATCATAAAATAGAACTCACAAAATGCCAATATATGCGTCAACTCGTCCACTTCATTTTTAATCCCGATTAAATCCAACTCTTCTTCAGGAGGTAGAACTACATAACTGGATTTTCTTTCTTTGTGTCTGTTTGTTACCTTTTCACGCAATAAACGGCTGAACCGAATTTTTAAAACTTGGTATGTACATTACTACTAACCCAATTAGACTTTAGGCTATTTTACTTCTCGCTGCGACGAACAGGAGTGGGGTTTATAAGGGAAGCCTGAAATTAAAAATAGCGATATTTCGTTTCCCATTGCATTTTCGGCAATTGTGCACATAACAAAAGTTGTTAATTTTGCTATTTGGAGTAACTTTAGTTATAAACACTTTTTGTCGTATACCTAAGTATAAATGAGTTATACGCTAAAAATTATAGCGGGAGTCAACAATTTTATTTGGCACAAAAGACTCAACCGAACTCAATGAAACTCGGTACATGTATTAGGACTAATGCCTTCATTATAATAAGCCTACCAACATTTCTAGGGACGGGCAGGAGTTGGGGTTGTAAGGGATGCCAGAAATTAAATATAGCAGTATTTCGTTTCCTATGGTTTTTTTGCAAATATAAACATAACAAAAGTTGTTATTTTGTTATTTAGAGAAATTTGCTACCCACTTCTTTTCATATGAACTACCAGGTACCTAGCTGAAAAAATGAATTCAAATGTATGTCAATATTTTCTCCTTAATAATTCAAATCTATGCATAATGCACAGGAAACGGGAAATATGACAATTTGCAGGACAGTGAAGTCTTACATAAAAAATTAATTTTATTATTAACAAATGCCAATGACGGGTATTAACCCTAAACACTGGGACGGGTAAATGTCAAAATATTGTGCAAAGTAAAGCCTTGCCAAAAAAATACCATCACCATTCAGCCTCAAATGAATTCCCGGGCGAAGCCGGCTATCTCAGCTATTATATATATAGATATATATATATATATATATATATATATATTAAATAATTAAACAACAGCATAATATTCAATAATAATTATTTAAATAAATAATTTAAAAATATGATATACGTACATGATTTCTGATTGTCCAAATCGTGCATATCTACGACAGTTGTCGGCGGGCCAACTCCGAGCTCGGCTGTCTTAAATCGACAAAATCCTGCAAATCGATTTCAGTTGTGAATTATACAAAACAAAAACCAAGTAGATTCGCGAACAGAGCCGTGAAGTTTGTCCAATAGAATAAATGTGCATCCTGCTAAAACACATAACACGACCCGCACAACAGACAATATTACAGCGAATAAATACATGGATGCTATATGAGAAACCTCCCGACGGGAATGCAGCTGAAATGGAAACAAACAGTTCTGCCGACTTATTACCGGAAAGAAAAACAATTACTCTAATATATCTGAATATAACGTATTAATTTGATCGCAAACTATTTACTATATCTAGTACGTTTATTGTACACTAACGATTGAACCGAACTCAACAAAACTCTATACGTGAATCAGCATTAATTCTTCCACGATTATAAGCTATATTAAATTTTTTAGGTTCGAACGGGAGTGGCGGTTATAACGGAGGCCTGAATAAAAAATTGGCGATATTTCATTTTCTATTTGTTTTTAGGCAAACGTTTTTTTGCTCGCACCGTAAACAAAAGTTGTTTTTTGTGTTATTAAAGGTAGCTTTTGTTTTAAACATAATATTATTAAATTTAATATCCTAATCGCTTGAAATATCATCCAGGACAACGTTTGTCGGGTCTGCTAATATATATATAAACATAAACATATATTCAATATAATAGTTTTATTAAACTAATCATTATTTATTTTCTTAGTAATACATACGCATAACAGTACTAAATAAATAAAAGAAGAGAATTTTTTTTGTATGTAAGATTAAAAATAGAATTTGAGTTGTACGTTAATTGCGAGGGTTAAATAGGTTTCTACGTTCATTTACTGCATTCATGTTATGGGTTGCGATGCATGCTGATGGAAATGGCAGAGAGAGAGAGGGAGAGGAGAGAGAGAGAGAGTGAGGGAGAGGGAGAGAGAGGGAGAGAGAGAAGAGAGAGAGGAGAGAGGGAGAGGGAGAGGAGAGAGAGAGAGAGGAGAGAGAGAGGAAAGAGAGGAGAGAGTGAGAGAGAGAGAGAGAGAGGAGAGGAGAGCAGGCGAGAGAGAGTCAGAAGAGAGGGAGAGAGAGAGAGGAGAGGCCCCCCCCTTCCCCCCCGAAGAGGAGAGGAATAAGAGAGAGAGAGAGAGAGAGAGAGACGAGAGAGAGATGAGAGTAGAGAGAGAGAGGAGAGTGAGAGAGAGAGAGAGGAGAGGAGGTGAGGGAGAGAGGGAGAGGAGAGAGAGAGGGGATGAGAGTGAGAGAGAGAGAAAGAGAGGTGAGGGGGAGAGTGAGAGGGAGAGATCGGGTGGGATAGAGGGAGAAACAGAGGAGAGAGATAGAGAGAGAGAGGAAGGGAGGGATAGAAGGAGAGAGAGAGAGGGAGAGGGAGAGGGAGAGGGAGAGGGAGAGAGAAGGAGAGATGGGAGAGGAGACGGGAGAGGGAGGGGAGAGAGAAGGAGAGAGGGAGAGAAGGAGAGTGTGGTGAGAGAGTGAGAAGTAGAAGGAGGGAGAGGGATAGAAGGGGAGAGAGAAAGGGAGAGTGAGAAATAGAAAGAGGGATAGAAGGAGAAAGAGAGGGAGAGGTAGAAATAGAAGGAAGGGAGGGATAGAAGGAGAAAGAGAGGGAGAGGGAGAAATAGGAGAAGAGAGATAGAAGGAGAGAAAGAGAGCGAGGGAGTGAGAAATAGAAGAAGCGGGATAGTAAGAGAGAAACAGAAGGAGAGAGATAGAAAGAAAGGAGGGAGAGGGATAGAAGGAGAGAGAGAGAGAGAGGGAGAGAGAAAAAGAAGAAAACCAACATCGATAGAAACAAGAATATCTACTCACAAAACGCACAATGCATAATATTCCCCCGAATCCAAACTGACATGCACTACTCAATCTAATTCTGATATATACTTACAACCCGCTCATAACGCCTCCTTTATTCACACTGAAGCAAATAATAAAATACAATATAAAACATGTCGAGATTTTGTAAAGAAACAACTAGGAGAATGTTAAATAGAAGCAGATCGGCCTGTAATTATGTTGACAGCTATACAGCTACAATAGCCCACTCTACTACCTAGTACACTTACTAAAAAGTCATTCGGCTGGCTAAATAGCCATTTAGGCCGATATATACTCAGTTACATCTATTAATTGCATACGATATAAAAAACATGTCGAGATTTTGCTCGGCGAATGTTAAATAGAAGCAGATCGGCCTGTAATTATGTTGACAGCTATTGACAGCTACAATAGCCCCACTCTACTACCTAGTACACTTACTAAAAAGTTCCTTCTGGGGGTTTGGAGGGGCTGACTAAAATTAGCACAATATAGCTGATATACTCCAGTTGCATCATATTAATGCCTGCGAATCCGATATAAAACATGTCGTCGAGATTTTGCTAGACACAACTAGGAGAATGTTAAATAGAAGCAGATCGGCCTTGTAATTATGTTGACAGCTATACAGCTACAATTAGCCCACTACTACTACCTAGTACACTTTACTAAAAAAAGTCCTTCGGCTGGCTTAAATAGCACAATTTAGCCGCTAAATTATACACAGTTGGCATCATATTAATGATTGTGCGATCCGATATAAAACACGTCGAGATTTTGCTAGGGAATGAATGTTAAAACTAGGACCCCGCTACCCATCCCCGCCCCTCCACACCCCCCACGAAAGGCAGATCGGCCTGTAATATATGTTGACAGCCTATACAGCTACAATAGCCCACTCTTACTACCTAGTACACTTACTAAAAAGTCCTTCAGCTGGCTTAAATAGCACAATTTCAGCCCGATAATTACTCCAGTTGCATCATTTTAATGCCTGCGATCCCGTTATATAAAAAACACGTCCGAAGATTTTGTTTGCTAAAGACACAACTAGGTGAATGTTTTTAAATAGAAGCAGATCGGCCTTGTAATTATGTTGACAGCTATACAGCTACAATAGGGCCACTCTACTACCTAGTACACTTACTACAAAAAAGTACTTCAGCTGGCTGAATAGCACCAATTTAGCCGATATACTCCAGTTGCATTCATATTAATGCCTGCGATCCGATATAAAAAAACATGTCAAAAATTTTGCTAGACACCAACTAGGAGAAATGTTAAATAGAAAGAAGCAGATCGGCCTGTAATTATGTTGACCGCTATACAGCTACAATAGCCCACTCTACTACACTAGTACACTTACTAAAAAGTTCATTCGGCTGGGCTGAATAGCCACAATTTAGCCGATATACTCCAGTTGCATCATATTAATGCCTGCGGATCCGATATAAAAAGTCAAGTCAAGATTTTGCTAGGAGGGGAATGTTTAAATTAGAAGCAGAATCGGCCTGTAATTATGTTGACAGCGTATTACAGCTTACAATAGGCCCACTCTACTACCTAGTTACACTGTAATTACCTAAAAAAGTCCTCCTTCGGCTGGCCTTAAATAGCACAATTCAGCCGATCGACTCCAGTTGCAATCATATTATTAATGCTGCCGATATAAAACAGGTTGAGATTTTGATAGGAGAAGGTTAAAATAGAAGCAGATTCGGCCTGTAATTATGTTGACAGCTATTACAAGCTACAATAGCCCACTCTATACCTATGTACACTTACTAAAAAGTCCTTTCAGCTGGCCTAAATAGCACGATCATTTTGCCGATATACTCCAGTTGCATCCATTATTGAATGCCTGCGATATCCGATATAAAAACACGTCGAGATTTTTGCTAGCTAGACACAACCTAGGAGAGGAATGTTAAAAGAAGCAGATCGGCCTGTAATTATGTTGACAGCTATACAGCTACAATAGCCCACTCTACTACCTAGTACTACACTTACTAAAAAGTCCTTCGGCTGGCTAAATAGCACAAATTTAGCTATATTACTCCAGTTGCATCATATTTAATGCGATCCGATATAAAAGATGCCGAGATTTTGCTAGTGAGAATGTTAAATAGAAGCAGGATCGGCCTGTATTTATGTTGACAGCTATACAGCTACAATAGCCCACTCTACTACCTAGTACACTTACTAAAAAGTCCTTCGGCTGGCTAAATAGCACAAAGTTAGCCGATATACTCCAGTTGCATTCATATTAATGCCTGCGATTCGATATAAAACACGTCGAGATTTTGTAAAAAAACAACTAGAATGTTAAATAGAAGCAGATCGGCCTGTAATTATGTTGACAGCTATACAGCTACAATAGCCCACTCTACTACCTAGTACACTTACTAAAAAGTCCTTCGGCTGGCTAAATAGCACAATTTAGTTGATATACTCCAGTTGCATCATATTAATGCCGCGATCCGATATAAAACATGTCTTTATTTTGCTAGGAGAATGTTAAATAGAAGCAGATCGGCCTGTAATTATGTTGACAGCTATACAGCTACAATAGCCCACTCTACTACCTAGTACACTTACTAAAAAGTCCTTCAGCTGGCTAAATAGCACAATTTAGCCGATATACTCCAGTTGCATCATATTAATGCCTGCGATCCGATATAAAACACGTCGAGATTTTGCTAGGAGAATGTTAAATAGAAGCAGATCGGCCTGTAATTATGTTGACAGCTATACAGCTACAATAGCCCACTCTACTACCTAGTACACTTACTAAAAAGTCCTTCGGCTGGCTAAATAGCACAATTTAGCCGATATACTCCAGTTGCATCATATTAATGCCTATGATAAAAAACAAGTCCAGATTTTGCTAGGAGAATGTTAAATAGAAGCAGATCGGCCTGTAATTATGTTGACAGCTATACAGCTACAATAGCCCACTCTACTACCTAGTACACTTACTAAAAAGTCCTTCGGCTGGCTAAATAGCACAATTTTGCCGATATCACAGTTGCATCATATTAATGCCTACGATTATAAAAGAAGTCAAGATTTTGCTAGACACAATTAGGGAAATGTTTAACATAGAAGCAGATCGGCTGTAATTATGTTGACTGCTATACAGCTACAATAGCCCACTCTACTACCTAGTACACTTACTAAAAAGACCTACGACTTGCAAAATAGCTAAATCAAGCCGATATCCTGCAGGTGCTTAATATTAATGCGTGCGATCCGATATAAAACATGTCGAGATTTTGCTAGGAGAATGTTAAATAGAAGCAGATCGGCCTGTAATTATGTTGACAGCTATACAGCTACAATAGCCCACTCTACTACCTAGTACACTTACTAAAAAGTCCTTTGGCTGGCTAAATAGCACAATTTACCGATATACTCCAGTTGCATCATATTAATGCCTGCGATCCGATATAAAACAGTTCGGGAGTGGGGGGGGAACTGCTAGGGGGACGTTAAAGAGAAGCATATCGGCGTGTAATTATGTTGACAGCTATACAGCTACAATAGCCCACTCTACGACCTAGTACACATACTTAAAAAGTCCTTCGGCTGGCTAAATAGCACAATTTAGCCGATATACTCAGTTGAATCATATTAATGCCTTCGCGATTCCGATATAAAAAGAAGTGTCGGGATTTTGCTAGAACCACAACTAGGAGAATGTTTAAGATAGAAGCAGATCGGCCTGTAATTAATGTTGACAGCCTTATACAGCTACAATAGCCCACTCTACTACCTAGTACACTTACTAAAAAGTCCTTCGGCTGGCTAAAATAGCACATTTTAGCTGATTATACTCCAGTTGCATCATATTAATGCCTGCGATCCGATATAAAATACATGTCGAGAATTTGCTAGTAGAACGTTAAATAGAAGCAGATCGGCCTGTAATTATGTTGGGACAGCTATAATGCTACAATAGCCCCACTCTACTACCTAGTAAACTCACTTACTAAAAGTCCTTCGGATGGGCTAAATAGCACAATTTTTCCGAGTTATTACTCCAAGTTTGCCATTATATTAATGCCTTACGATATTAAAAAAACATGTCGAGATTTTGCTAGATTACAACTAGGGAGAATGCTTAAATAGAAGCAGATCGGCCTCCTGTATTTTTTGGTTGACAGCTATACCAGCTACAATAGCCCACTTCTACTACCTAGTACACTTACTAAAAAGTCCTTTCGGCCTGGCTAAATAGCACAATTTAGCCCGATATACTCCAGTTGCATCATATTAATGCCTGCGATCCGATATAAAACACGTCGAGATTTTGCTAGACACAACTAGGAGAATGTTAAATAGAAGCAGAATCGGCCTGATAATTATGTTTGACCAGCTATACAGCTACAATAGCCCACTCTACTACCTAGTTTACACTTACTAAAAAGTCCTTCGGCTTGGCTAAATAGCCACAATTTAGGCCGATATACTCCAGTTGCATTCATATTAATGCCTGAAAGAACGATATAAAAGAAAGTCAAGATTTTGTAGACACAACTAGGAGAATGTTAAGATAGAAGCAGCATCGGGCCTACCTGTAATTATGTTGACAGCTATACAGCTACAATAGCCCACTCTACTACCTAGTACACTTACTAAAAAGTCCTTCGGCTGGCTAAATAGCTCAATTTAGCCGATATACTATACAGAATTAATATTTATTTAAACAATAAAATAAATAATAATATAAAAAACAACTCTGTTATAAATATGACATCCATAAACTTGTCAAAATCAGCTGTCTTAATATTTTAGCATAACATAACTATACTTAATTTTTATATTTAATAGAATATATAATAAACTGACCACTGGTTTCGTTGAAAGCCATTCGAACATATAATAAAAGTAATTAAAAGTAATAAAATAAATAAATAAACAAGGCCAGATAGCACATTAAAATATGATCTTAGTAATAAAAAGAAAACATAAACATAACCTTCCCAAAGGTAGCACTAAAATACGTTATAAACTCAAACAGTGTTGCCACTAGATAAAAAAGAAATATTAATATTTAAATTTAACGTGAATAATAATTAATTTATTCAATTTTATTCAATTTCGATCCGAAAATACAGAAAAATTTACTAAAATTATGAATAAAATATTTGAATTGGAATGAAAATCATTTAAAGTATCTGTTTTGGCTTTTGCTTTGTTAAGTAGTAAAAAACTTTGAAAGCGGGGGGGGCGATATTCTCTGTTTATTATTTTAAAACGCTAATATCTCGGTTAATATTTACGATAGAGAAAAGTGCATAGGTCTTCTTTGGTAGAGCATCATTAGTTCATCAAGATTGGGCTTTCTTAAGTGGCGGATGTATTTTTTGGTGTAGGGGGGGGGGGGAGAGGAGTTTGTAAAGGGGGGCAGAGAGGGGCAAAGAGAAAAGGGGAAAATAATATATATTAGGAGCAAAAGA
>JADPXZ010000007.1:3772500-3802500 GCA_019009955.1 Riptortus pedestris
CTTAAAAATTTCTTTCAGGTGAGGTACCTGGTAGTTCATATTGAAAAAAGTGTTGAGTAAATTTTCTCTGAAACTAATACAAAATAAAAACAAACTTTTGGTAAGTGCATAATTTGCCGAAAACCCCAATAAGGAAATCATTATTATTAATTTCAGGCCTCCCTTACTAACCGTCGTAACGAGGCCCCACACCTGCCCTTGTGACTACTCCCTAGAAAATGTTGGTATGGCTTATTTATAATAAAAGTGTTAATGCTAATACATCATAACCGAGTTTTATTTAGTTTGGTTAAGTTCTTTGAGTCAAAATTAAAATTGTTCACTGTCCTGCTATAGGTTTTAGCGAATATATCCCGTTTATAAAATCAGGATATAACAAAAAAATTATGTATAACATACAAGTTAACTTCCTAAAATAACAAAATAAACTAACTTTTTTAATGTGCGATTTCAGCAGAAAAACCAATAAGAAAAACGAAACATTACCGGCTAATTATTAAAATTCAGTGGCCCTCCGCATACAACCCCCCGGAACTCCGTTGCCCGTCCCTAAGAAATATTTTTTTTTGGGGTTTACGGGCCTTATTATAATGTTGGCAATTAGTGTTTAACAGTGCAACTAATACACATACCGAGTTGTATTGTAGTTTTGGTAGAGTCTTTAGTTTCAAATTAAATTGTTTTCACTTCCGCTAATAGGTTTTAGCGTATTATCTCGTTTATAAAACCTGGTATAGATAAAAATAAAATAGAGCATGAAAAAATGCATATCACAAAAGTTACTCTAATAACAAAATTAAACAACTTTTTTTTTGTTATAGTCATAATGTTGCCGGAAATAAACCGAATAGGAGGGGGGGGGGGGGCGCGGGGGGGAGGGGGGGGGGGGGGGGCGGGGGCTAACGAAATATCGCTATTTTAAATTCACAGAGCCATCCCTTACAACGCCCACTTCACTGTTCGTCTCAGAGAATTTTCATATACGCCGTAATAAATCTAATGTTGGGTAAGTGGGTTAGTAGTAATATACATAGCCAAGTTTTCAATAATTTCCTGTTTCGGTTTACGGGCCGGTTATGCCGTGAAAAGGTAACAAACAAACACACAAACATACACGAAAAGAAACAAAATGCAGATAATATGGTGTCTATGATATGTGAACGAAAAGTAATCGTGAAATATCGCGAAAAAAATCATGTAAAAACAGAGGTTACAATTTTTATATATATACTATAAATATAATAATACCTAGCTCAGATACCCGGTCTGTCGCCCGGGAACTCATTTGAGTGCTGAATTGTGATGGTTATTTTTTAGGCAGGCTTTTACATTGCACAATATTAATTGACGTTTACCCGTCGTGCAAGACTTCGCTGTTCTGCATATGTCCATATTTTCCCGTTTCCTGTGCATTAATGCATAGATTTGAATTAATTAATGAGAAAATATTGACATACATTTGAATAAATTTTTTCATTTGAGTACCTGGTAGTTCATTTGAAAGAAGTGATGAGAAAATTTCTCTAAATAACAAAGTAAACAACTATTGTTTATTTGTTCATATTTGCCGAAACGCCCAATAGAAAACGAAATACCACTATTTTTAATTTCAGGCCATCCCTTACAACCCCCACTCCTGCCCGTCCCTAGAAATGTTAGTATGGCTTAAAAAAATGAAGGCGTTAGTGCTAATTCAAATACCGAGTTTGTTTTAGTTCAGTTGAGTCTATTGTGCCAAATAAAATTGTTGACTCCCGCTATAGGTTTTAGCGTATAACTCATTTATACTTCCGTACACAGCAAAAGTGCAATGTAACAAAAGTTACTCTAAATTAACAAAAACAAATAACTTTTGTTATGTGCATATTTTTGAAAAAAGCAATAGGAAAACGAAATATCACTACTTTTTAATTTCAGCCTTCCATATAACCCCCACTCCTGCCCGTCCCTAGAAATGTTAGTATAAGCTTATTATAATAGCGCGAAGGCGTTCACTAGTACTAATACACAATACCGAGTTTGAGGTTAGTTCGGTTTGAGTCTTTTGTGCCAAATAAAATTGTGGACTTCCTCTATAGTTTTAGCGTATATTCTCGTTTATAACTCGGTATACGACGAAAGTGTATATAACAAAAGTTACTCTAAATAACAAAATAAACAACTTTTGTTATGTGCATATTTGCCGAAAAACCAATAGAAAACGAAATATCGCTATTTTCAATTTCAGGCTTCCCCTATAGCCCCCACTCCTGTTCGTTTCAGAGATATTAATATAGCCTAAAGTCTAAGTTGGGCTAGTAGTAATATACATACCAAGTTTCATAAATTTCTGTTCGGCCGTTTATGCGTGAAAAGGTAACAAACAAATATACACGAAAGAAACAAAATGCAGATATGGTGTCTATGATATGTGAAACGAAAAGTTATCGTGAAATTTCGCGAAAAAAATCAATGTACAGACAGAGGTTACAATTTTATATATAGAGATATATATATAGGGTGTGTTGTTCTTCTCGGAGTTTCGGTCAATGTTTGTGAAATAAATCTTAGTTTATGGCGATATTTTGAGAATCTTTATTTTCTCTTCTTGAGGACTGTAAAATTACAGCTACTACTTTATAATATTGCACATTGTTGTTACACATTATTGTAAAAGTGTGTTTTTTTCTTATTATTACTTGCCAAGACTAAAGATACCTCCGAACTATTCGACATGGTTATTGGACTAGGACTAGGGTTATAGTAGCCTTGGTTGTTCTCTTTCCGCAGCGGGCTCACAGCCTTTTGTATGTTTTGTATATCTATAGTATATTGTCTTTGTTTGTTGAACTATATTATAATTGTTCTACTCTAGTTGTTATATCATGATACAACTATTTTTTTTCTGTAATCGTTGAATAATGGTAACATTACTAAACTGAAATGAGTGAAGAAAGTGAAACATTTTGCAATAGAGTGAAGAAAGTAATCACTTTGTTCACAAGTGAAGAAAGTGAATCGCCTTCTTAATTAGTAATAAGTATAAATTAAAAAATAATTTGAAGTCGGAAATTAAATACTTTTAAATGTTTCTTAACATTGGAAAAATTTATTTTAACAAAATAAATTGAAATGTGAATGAATTATTGGTGGAAATAATCGATATATTTTAAAATTTAAATATAATAATAATTAGCTTCCTTGTTTATAACGTGCACTTGTTTATAACTGCACTACTTGACAATCATCACTAGTTGTTTTATAACTATGCTTATAACCTGCCAACAACGATGCTTATAACCTACCAACAACATACCATAATCTTGACAACATCCTAATTTTGTTCGTATTCTGCTTAGATCTGATCATGTATTACACGATTAGAGAAAAAATTTAATATTACACTCGTGACGAAAGTAGAATTTACAACTCTCGTCAAATTACCAGACTCGCTTCGCTCGTGTGGCTAAACGTTTCACTCGAGTTGGAAAATGATCTACTTTCGTCACTTGGATAATAAATAACTATTATGTGTTTCAACAATTATTGCTATAATTTGTTAAAGCTATAATGTTATTGCCACTTATATTATTTTACAACGGTTATTGTCAGAGGCCTATCTGAAAAATTAACTAATGTAATGACCAACCACAACATAAAAGTCAGCTTTTTAAAACAAAAAAACAATACACAAAGTACTCAAAGCTCAAAGCAAAAATACCCCCAAACGAAAAGAGCAATGTTATTTACAAGATGCCATGCTAATAATAAAATTAATTTTTTATGTAAGACTTCACTGTCCTCCAAATTGTCATATTTCGCGTCTCCTGTGCATTATGCATAGATTTGAATTATTAAGGACAAAATATTAACATAGATTTGAATTAATTTTTCCAGCTGAGGTACCCGGTAGCTCCAAAGAATTATTGAGCATATCAATATTTCTACGCAAATTACTTGCTTAATACATTGTTCCTGGAGAAATGTATAAAACAAAAGTTACTCTAAATAACAAAGTAAACAACTTTTGTTATGTGCACTTTTGCCTAAAAACAAATAGAAAATGAAATATCGCGAATTTTTATTTCATGCCTCCCTTATAACCCCCACTCCCGTTCTAACCTAAACATTTTAATATAGCTTATAATCATGCTAATTGACATACAGGGTTTTGTTGAGTTCGGTTCAATCGTTAGCGCCCGATAAAATTGTTGGCTCCCGCTTTAGTTTATAGTGTATATCTCGTTTATACATTGTTAAAAGACAAAAGTGAATATTACAAAAGTTACTTCAAATAAAAAAATTAACTACTTTTGTCATGTGTATATTTGCAGAAAAACGAATGGAAAACGAAATACCGCTATTTTTAATTTCAGGCCTCCCTTACAACCCCCACTCCTGCCCGTCCCTAGAAATGTTGGTATGGCTTATTATAAGGAAGGCGTTAGTGCTAATACACATACCGAGTTTTATTTAGTTCGGTTCAGTCTTTTGCGCCAAATAAAATTGTTTGCTTCTGCTATAGGTTTTAGTGTATATCTCGTTTATAATTCGGTATACGGCGAAAGTATATATAACAAAAGTTACTCTAAATAACAAAATAAGCAACTTTTGTTAATGCATATTTGCTGATAAACCAATAAGAGACGAAATATCGCTATTTTTAATTTCAGCCTCCCTTATAACCCCCACTCCTGTTCATTTCGGAGAATATTAACATAGCCTAAAGTCTAAGTTGGGCTAGTAGTAATATACATACCAAGTTTCATAAAATTCAGTTCAGCCGTTTACGGTTATATAAATGACATACAGACAAACATTCATTTTTATATATAGGATTAGTTAATTTTTTGTTGATTATTAAATAAAATTTTTATAAAAGATTATATATATATATATATATATATATATATATATATATATATTAAATTGTAATGCGAATAAAATTTTTTTCGCGAAATTTCACGATAACTTTTCGTTTCACATTTCATAGACACCATAACTGCATTTTGTTTCTTTGGTGTCTGTTTGTTTGTTACCTTTTCACGCATAAAACGGCTGAACCGAATTTTATGAAACTTGGTATGTATATTACTACTAACCCAACTTAGACTTTAGGCTATATTAATATCCTCTGAGACGAACAGGAGTGAGGGTTATAAGGAGGCCTGAAATTAAAAATAGCGATATTTCGTTTTCTATTGGTTTTTTGGCAAATATGTACATAACAAAAGTTGTTTATTTTGTTATTTGTTGTAACTTTTGTTATATACACTTTTGTCGTATGCCAAAGTATAAACGAGATATACGCTAAAACCTATAGTGGAAGTGAACAATTTTATTTGGCACAAACGACTCAACCGAACTAAATAAAACTCGGTATGTGTATTAGCACTAACGCCTTCCTTATAATAAGCCATACTAACATTTCTAGGGACGAACAGGAGTGGGGTTGAAAGGAAGGCTTGAATTAAAAATTGCTATATTTCGTTTCATATTGGTTTTTCGACAATTATCCACATAACAAAAGTTGTTTATTTTTTTATTTAAAGTAACTTTTGATATATTCACTTTTTTTGTATACTGAAGTATAAATGAGGTACACACAGAAGGGGTCAACAATGTTATAGGACACGAAAGACTAAATCAAAATCGACGAAACTTCGTATTTTCGACTATAAGCTATATTAATATTTTTATGAACGAACAGGAGTGGGGGTTGGCAGGGAGGCGTGAAATAAAAAATTGTCATATTTCGTTTCCTATTGGTTTTTCGGCAAATATGAACGTAACAAAAGTTGTTTATTTTGTTATTTAGAGTAACTTTTGTTATATACATCTTAATCGTAACTTAGTACTTTAGTTGGTGGCGTAGCAACGCGCGCAAAGTACAGCTAGTTATTAATATTTATTTACAAATAAAAGAGAAAAAGAAATAATAAATAGAAAAATTTCTCCATTATACTCAGCTACTAGTAACTTCGTATATCTCTGTGGAACACCTAGATATTTATAAAGGGCCTGCCAATCTTTGCCATTCAAGAAAAATATAAATTCGTTTTGGCTGAATTTTGATGAGTCGAGGAACTGTTTTCTAAATTCTCTAAGTACTAAACATACTGCTATAAAATGAGGTGTATTTTCTAATTCATATATATATAAATATATATATATATATATATATATATATATATATATATATATATATATACTAGCTCAGATACCCGGCTTCGCCCGGGAATTTATATGGGGCTGAATGGTTATGGTATTTTTTTGGCAAAACTTTACTTTGCACAATATTTTGACATTTACCCGTCCCAGTGTTTAGGGCTAATATCCGTTGTTGGCATTTGTTAATAATAAAATTAATTTTTTATGTAAGACTTGACTGTCCTCCAAATTGACATATTTCATATTTTTGTTATAGGGACAAAATATTAACATAGATTTTAATTAATTTTTCCAGGTGAGGTACCTCATAGTTCAAATTGAATGAATTGGTTGAGCATATCAATATTTCTACACAAATTACTTGCTCACACATTGTTCCTGGAGAAATGTATATAACAAAAGTTAATCTAAATAACAAAGTAAACAACTTTTGTTATTTTGCTTGTTTGTCAAAAAAAAAAATAAGACAATGAAAATATCACGAATTTTTATTTCTGGCCTCCCTTATAACCCCCACTCCTGCCCGTTCTAACCTAAAAATTTTAATAATAGCTTATTTAATCATGGAAGAATTAATGCTAATTGACATACCGAGTTTTATTAAGTTTGGTTTAATCGTTAGTGCCTAATGAAATAGTTGACTCCCGCTTTAGTTTATAGTGTATATCTCGTTTATAATTCGGTATAAAGAAAAAAGTGTATATAACAAAAGTTACTCTTAAATAACAAAATAAACAACTTTTGTTATGTTTATATTTGCCGAAAAATGAATAGAAAACGAAATACCGCTATTTTTAAATTTCAGGCCTCCCTTACAACCCCACACTCCTGCCCCGTTCCCTAGAAATGTTGGTATAGCTTGTTATAATGAAATCGTTAGTATTAATTCACATAGCGAGTTTTATTTATTTCGGTTGGGTCTTTTGTTTCAAATAATATTGTTGACTCCCGCAATAATTTTTAGCGTATAACGCCTTTATACTTCCGTATACGACGAAAGTGTATATAAACAAGTTCTCTAAATAACAAAATAAACAACTTTTGTTATGTGCATATTTGCTGAAAATGCTATAGGAAACGAAATATCGCTATTTTTAATTTCAGGCCTCCTTTATAACCCCCACTCCTGTTTGTCTTAGATCATATTAATATAGGCTAAAGTTCCTAAGGTTGGGTCTAGTAGTAATACTACATACCAAGTTTCATAATATTCGGTTCAGCCGTTTATGCGTGAAGAGGTAACAAACAAACAAACAAACAACAAACAAACATACGACGTAAAGAAACAAAATGCAAAGCCATGGTGTCCTATGACATGTGATTCGAAAAGTTATCGTGAAATTTCCGCGAAAAGAAAGTCAAATGCTACACACAGAGGTTACATTTTTATTTATATAGAATATAAATATATATATATATATATATATATATATATAATATACATATATGTATATATATACTAGCTGAGATAGCCGGCTTCGCCCGGGCATTGATTTGAGGCTGAATGGTGATGGTATTTTTTAGCAGGCTTTACATTGCACAATATTTTGACATTTACCCGTCCCAGTGTTTAGGGTTAATACCCGTCGTTGGCATTTGATAATAATAAAATTATTTTTTTATGTAAGACTTCACTGTCCTCCATATTGTCATATTCATTCATATCTCCTGTGCATTATGCATAGATTTGAATTATTAAGGAGAAAATATTGACATACATTTGAATTAATTTTTTCATTTGAGATATGCATATATCTAAGTTATTAAGGACACAATCTTATAATTGGAATTAAATTTTCCAGCTGAGGTACCTGGTAGTTCATATTGAAAGGAATTGTTGAGCATATTTCTCTAAATATTACAATAAACAACTTTTATTATGTGCATATTTGCCGAAAAACGAATAGAAAACGAAATATCACTATATTTAATAACAGGCCTCCCTTATAACCCCACTCCTGCCCGTCCTAGAAATGTTAGTATGGCTTATTATAATGAAAGCATTAGTGCTAATGCATATGCCGAGTTTTATTTTTTTAGGTTGGGTCTATTGTCCCAAATAAAATTGTTCACTTCCGCTATAGGTTTTAGCGTATATATTGTTTATAATTGGGTATACAAAAAAAATGTATATAACTAAAGTTAACTCTAAATAACAAAACAAACAACTTTTGTTATGTGCATATTTGCCAAAAAACCAATAGGAAATGAATTATCACTATTTTTAGTTTCAGGCCTCCCTTATAGGCCCCTGTTCATCTCAGAAAATATTTCTATAGCCTAAACTATAAGTTGGGTTAATTATAATATACATACCAAGTTTTATAAAATTTGGTTCAGTGGTTTAGGCGTGAAAAGGTAACAAACAAACACACAAACAAACATACACAAAAGAAACAAAATGCAGTTATGGTGTCTATGCCATGTGAAATGAAAAGTTATCGTGAAATTTGGAGAAAAAAATCAATGTACAGGCAGAGGTTACAATTTTATATATATATATATATATATATATATATATAGATTAATATAAATCTAGAAATTAGTAACTATATATATATACTAGCTGAGATAGCCGGCTTCCCCCGGGAATTGATTTGAGGCTGAATGGTGATGGTATTTTTTGGCAAGGCTTTACTTTGCACAATATTTTGACATTTACCCGTCCCAGTGTTAATACCCGTCGTTGGCATTTGTTAATAATAAAATTAATTTTTTATGTAAGACTTCACTGTCCTCCATATTGTCATATTTCCCGTCTCCTGTGCATTATGCATAGATTTGAATTATTAAGGACAAAATATTAACATAGATTTGAATTAATTTTTCCAGCTGAGGTACCTGATAGTTCAAATTGGAATGAATTGTTGAGCATATCAGTTTTTCTACGCAAATTACGCTGAGGTACCTGATAGTTCAAATTGGAAAATTGTTGAGCATGTCAATTACTTGCTCCACACATTGTTCCTGGAGAAATGTATAAAACAAAAGTTAATCTGAATAAGAAACTAAACAACTTTTGTTATGTGCATGTTTGTCTAAAAACAAATAGACGATGAAATATTGAGAATTTTTATTTCAGGCCTCCATTATAAACACCACTCCCGTTCTAACCTAAACATTTTAATATAGCTTATAATCATGGAAGAATTAATGCTAATTGACATACCGAGTTTTGTTAAGTTCGGTTCAATCCTTAGTGCCCAATAAAATAGTTGACTCTCGCTTTAGTTTATAGTATATCTGTTTATACTTTGTTAAAAGACAAAAATGAATATTACAGAAGTTACTCTATATAACAAAATAAACAACTTTTGTTATGTTCATTTTTGCCGAAAAACCAATAGGAAACGAAATATAGCTATTTTTAATTTCTGGCTTCCCTTATAACCCCCACTCCTGCCCGTCACTAAAAATGTTGGTATGGCTTGTTATAATGAAAGCGTAAATATTGATATGCTCAACAATTCATTCCTATTTGAACTATCAGGTACCTCAGCTGGAAAAAGTAATTCAAATCTATGCATAATGCACAGGAGACGGGAAATATGACAATTTGTTAAAAAATTAATTTTAAGTTATTTTTGACATATTTATAGAAATATAGTAGGTGTATTATTTTCACTCTGAGCTACTGTAGCTGTTCCTCTGACTCTATTTAAACATGTATGTTGATGTAATGTATATTGCTCGCTTTTGAAATACTAATTTTATTATATACTGCTCAAAAATGAATAGGGATATTGGTTATTTTTTTCCTATCCTATTAAGTTTAATTAAATCGACCTTAATTAAATAATTTTTTATGGGGGAAAATGACAATAATTTCTATTAAATATTAATGATATTTATAATTATAAAAAAAAAAAAAAAAAATGCTAGGCCCCATAAATACCACAAAACCTACTAACCTACCAATATCCCTATTCATTTTTGAGCAGTTTATAAAAGGCAGAGCTCAACAGACGGACTTATTTCATTATTATAACAAATGTTATAGAAAATTGTAGTTATTTTTCTGAATAAACTTACTTTATTATTATTATTATTATATATGTAAATATATATATATATATATATATATATATATATATATATATATATTTATAATTCTAGTGTAGTTGTGTGTGTGACTGAACTGCTCCTAAACTGCTGGAGCGAGAAACTAAGGGGGGGAGAGAAGGGCATGAGAGAGGGAGAGGGGGTGTATGAGAGAGAGGGAGAGAGGGAGGGAGGGAGAGTGTGTGTGAGAGAGAGGGTGAGAGTGTGTGTGTGAGAGAGGGAGGGAGGGTGTGTATATGAGACAGAGAAGGAGAGAGTGTGTGTATGAGAGAGAGAGGGCAAGTTTGTGTGTGTGTGTGTGTGTGAGAGAGAGAGAGAGAGAGAGAACGCGAGAGAGGGAGAGTGTGTGAGAGGGAGGGCGAGTTTTGTGTGTGTGTGTGTGTGAGAGAGAGTGTGTGTGTGTGAGAGAGGGAGACAGTGTGTGTGAGACAGAGGGAGTGTGTGTGTGAGAGAGGGAGAGAGTGTGTGTGAGAGAGGGAGAGCGTGTATGTGAGAGAGGGAGAGAGTGTGTGTGAGAGAGAGGAAGTGTGTGTGAGAGAGGGAGACAGTGTGTGTGAGACAGAGGGAGTGTGTGTGTGAGAGAGAGTGTGTTAGAGCGAGAGAGAGGGAGAGTGTGTTAGAGCGAGAGAGAGGGAGAGTGTGTTAGAGCGAGAGAGAGGGAGAGTGTGTTAGAGCGAGAGAGAGGGAGAGTGTGTTAGAGCGAGAGAGAGGGAGAGTGTGTTAGAGCGAGGGTGAGAGTGTGAGAGAGAGGGAGAGTGTGTGTGAGAGAGAGGGAGAGTGTGTGAGAGAGAGAGAGGGAGAGTGTGTGTGTGAGAGAGAGAGAGAGAGAGAGAGAGAGAGAGAGAGAGAGAGTGTGTGAGAGAGAAAGAAAGAGTGAGAGTGTGAGTGAGAGCGAAAGAGGAGAGTTGTGCGTGAGAGAGGGAGTGTGTGAGAAAGAGGGAAAGGAAAAATTTTTACTCCCTTTTTTCCCTTTTATAGTATCCCCTCTCTCTTCATCATAAATCTCCCCGTTCCCTTTATAGCACTCTTCTCGTCCTATATATATCTCCCCTTTTTCCCCTCTTTAGTATATCCCCTTTTTTCCCTTTAATATCACTCTCTGTTTCATCTATATAGATTCTCCCCTTCCTTTTTAATAATCTCCCTTTTTTCCCTTTATATATCCTTCCTTCACTTATATTTTCCCCTCTTCCCTTTATATCACTCTCTCTTCACTATATATTTTCCCTTTTTTCCTGTTTAGTAGCTCCCCTCCTTTTTTATATATCACTCTCCTTAAATCTATTTATAATCGCCCTCTTCCTCTTTATATATCTCCCCTTTCCCTTGTTTTACACCTGGGCCACTTTTATATTATCTCCCCTTCCCTTTATTTTATCACTCTCTTTTCACATGATTATATCCCCTCTGTCCCTTTATATATCATTTCTCTCTTCATCATATATAATCGCCCCTCTTTCCCTTAATAAAATAAATCGCTTCTCTCTGAATATATCTCCCTCTTTCCTGTTAATATACCCTCTCTTTCACCCTATATATTTATCTCCCCTTTCCCTTTAATACACTCCTCTTCATCTATAGATATCCCCTCTTTCCCTTTATATATCACTCTCTAGTTTCACTATATATATCTCCCTCTTTCCCTTTATATATCACTCGCCCTTCATTAATTAATTCTCCCTCTTCCCCCTTTATAATCACTCTCTCTTCTTTCAGATATATCTTCCCCTTTCCCTTTTATACACTCTCTCTTCAGGCCTATATAATATCTCCCATTTTTGGCCCCCTTTATATATCACTTCTACTTACATCTATAATATCTCCCTCTTTCCCTTTATATATGCACTCCTCTGCATTTTTAAATTCCCCTCTTTCCCTTATTATATCACTCTCTCTTCACCCTAATTAACGATCTCCTCCTCTCTCTCTATATATATCTCCCTCTTCCTCTCTATATATATCTCCCTTTCTTTCCCTTATTATTAACCCCTCTTCTCTATATAGATTCTCCCCTTTTTCCCTTTTTTATATAAACCCCTCTCCTCCATATATATAAACCTTTCTCTCTCATAATAATCCCCTCTCCCTTATATAATCTCCCTCTTTCCCGTTATATTATTCCACTCTCTCTTCATCGATATTTATCTCCCTCTTGGCCTCGTTATATAGTCACTCTCTCTTCATCGATATTATATCTCCCTCTTTCCAGTGTATCAGATGCAACGATCGTGCTTCCTTACATCTATATAGTATCTCGTTCTCTATCGCTATAAACTATAGCGTCCCTTATTGTCCTCTGTTTAAGTATATATCTCCCTCTTTCCCTTAAGATATCACGTCTCTCCAATCATCCTAGATGTTGATCTCCCGGACTTTCCCTTTATCTATCACTCTCTCTTCATCATATATATCTCCCTCTTTCCCTTTATATATCAACTCTCGTCTTCATCGAGATAGGCCTCCCGCGTTCCCTTTATATTATCCACTCTCGTCTTCCATCTATAGAGATCGTCGCCTCTTTCCCGGGATATACACGCGCTCTTCTCTAGATAGATCTGCTGCTCTCTCCTAATATATCACTCTCTCGTCACTATGATATATTCTCCCTCTGTCCCTTAGAGTAGAGTCACCGTCACCCCCCCCTTCGTCGTCATCTATATATATCGTCCCTTCCCCCCCCCCCTTTCCCTCTATATATCACTCTCGGCTTCATCTATAGATATCTCGCCTCGTTCCCCTTTATATATCACTATCTCTTCAGTCATCATATCGTCCCTCTGTTCCCTGGGATATATCACTCTCTTCCTTACATCTATTATTATATCTCCTCTTTCCCTTTATAAGATCACTCTCTCGGCATCTATTAGGTAGATCTTCCCTCTTTCCCTTTAGAATATCACGCTCTCTCACGCGTATATATATCTCCCTCTTTCCCTTGTTGATATATCACTGCTCGCTTCTATCGGATTATATATATCTCCCTCTGTTCCCTTTATATAATCACTCCTCGCTTCATTCTATATATATCCCTGTGTTGCTCTCCCTTTAATATCACGTCGCTCTTCATCTATATAGATAGCTCCCTCTTTTCCCTGTGATATGATCACTCTCTCTGTCATCTATATATATCTCCCCTCTTTGCCCTGATATATCACTCGCTCTTCACGATATATATCTCCCTCTAATCCTGATATATCACGTCTCTCTTCACTATGATATATGCACCCTCATGTTCCCCTTTATAATATCACGCGCTCTTCATCTATATATATCTCCCTCTTTCCCTTTTATAATATCAACTCTCTTCTTCAGCTATGATTACTATCTCTTTCTCTCTCGTATATTATATATCGTCCCTCTTCCTCGATTATATACTCCCTCTTGCCCTGTGTAATATAGCACCTCTCTTTCAATCTATATATACCACCCTCTGAGCCCTTGTATATCACTCTCTCTTCATGCGAGTATGAATATCTTTCTCTCGCGTCTATGATATATATGCCGCCCTCTTCCTCTTGTATATATAGTCGAGCCCTCTTTCCCTTATAGTATCACTCGCTCTATCAGCGGATATATATCGCTCCTCTTTCCCTTTATAATATCACGCTCTCGTCAGCTAGAGATATCTGCGAGTTCGCGCTCTATATATATAAGCTCCCGCTGTCCCGTATTATATATCACTCTCTCTTCCTCTATGTAGAGCGTCCTTTCGCACTCTATATATATATCTCGCCTCTTCCCTTTAGAATTATATCGCTCCTCTTTCCTCTTTATATATCACTCGTCGCTTCATCTAGTTATTAGATCTCATCTCTCTCTCTCTCTATATTATCTCCCTCGTTCCCTTTAGATGATCCGCTCTCGTCTCCTAGATATATCCTCTTTCTCGCTCAATATAGATTATCATCCCGTCTTACCTCTGTAGATATAATCTCCCTCTTTCCCGTTAATATAGGCACTGTCTCTTCCTTCATCAATATATTATAGCTGCTCTCTCAGCTTCATATAGTTGATATATTCGCCCTCTTTTCCCAGTGATGATATATCACTCTCTCAGCATCTATATTAGAGCTGCTTTGCTCTGCTCTCTATTATGTATATCTCCCTCTATCCCGTTTATATATTCACCTCTCTCGTGCATCGATATATATCTCCCTGCCTTTCCCGTAGATATATCACCTCGTCTCTTCATCTAGAGGATAGCTCCCTCTTTCCCTGAATAGCGATCACTCTCTCTTCATCTATATATATCTCCCTCTTGCCCTTAATATATCACTCTCTCTTGCATCTAATATTATCTCCCGTCTTTCCCGTGTTATATTTTCACTCTCTCTTCAGCTAGATATATCTCCCCTTTTCCCTTAATATATCATCTCGCCTGCTGCATCTAGAGATATCTCCCTCTCGCCCTTTATATAATCACTCTCTCTTCATATAGATAAGCTCCCTCGTTCCCTTCTATTATCACTCTCTCTTCATCTATATATTAGCGCCCTCTTCCCTTGAAATATCACGAGCGTCTCTTCATCGAATATTATCGCCCTCTTTCCCTTTAATATGTCAACTCGCACGTCAATCTATATATATATCATCCCCCTTTCCCTTAAGTATAGCCACTCTCTCTTCATCTATATATATCTTCCCTCTGTCCCTTAAGAGTATCACTCTCGCTTCACTATATATATCTTCTCTCTCTCCTATGAATATATATCTCCCTCTCCTCGTTATATATAGTCTCCCGACTGTTTCCCTTGATAGGATCACGACGTCTCTCCTCTATATAAGATCTCCCTCTTTCCCTTTATATATACACTCTCTCTTCATCCTGATTATATATCTTTCTGCTCTCTCTGATATATAGTATCCTCCTCTTCCTCTTAATATATATCGTCCCTTTCTTTCCTTGATATATAACTCTCTCTCATCCTAGATATATCTCCCTCTTGACCCTTAATATATCACTCTCTCTTCATCTATATAGTAGCTTCTCTCTCTCTATCATATATATCTCCCCTTCCTTCTTATATGATTCTCTCTCCTCTTTCCCGGTGGATAGTCCACTCGTCGCTGCTCTAAATAGTATATCTCCCCTGCGTTCCCTTTAGGATATCACGTCTCTCTTCATTAATATATATGCTGTCTCTCTCTCGATATAGATATCCCATCTGCCTCGTGTTATATGTTGACTCCTCTTTCCCTTTATATTATCACGCGCTCGTTCATCGATAGATATCTCTGTTCGTCTCTGTCTCTATTATATTTATCGACTCCCTCTCCTCTTTGTACTTATGATATCTCCCGTCTTTCCCTGTTATTATATCACTCGAGACCTTTCACTATAGATATCTTTCTCTCTCTCTAGATCTAGTATGCTCCCTCTTCCTCGTATAGTATTATCTCCCCTCTTCCCGTATATGATCACTCTCTCTTCATCTAGATATATCTCCCTCTGTTCCCTTTATGCTATCACTCTCTCTTCAGCTATATATATCTCCCTCGTCCCTGTTATTAATCACTCTCTCTTCATCTTTATATATCGCCCTCTTTCCCCTTTAGATATCACGTCTCTCTTCATCGTATATTTTATCGCCCTCTGTGCCCTTTAGTTATATCACTCTCTCTTCATCGATATATATCTCCCTCGTGCCTTTATATATCCACTCTCTCTTGCTGCTATAGTATATCTCCCTCTTTCCCTTTAATAAATCACTCGTCGTCTGTCAGATTATAGATATCGTCCCGCCGGTCCCGTGATGAGATCACTTCGTCTCTTCAATCTATATAGATCTCCCTCTTTCCCTATCTATAGTGCACTCTCTCGTCGATCTATATATATCGTCCTCTTTCCGCTTAATATATCACTCTTCTCTTCATCTATATATAAGCGTTCTCTACTCTGCTATTATATATTCTCCCTCGTTCCTCGTTATATATATCTCCCGTCTGTACTTTATATATCAATCTCTCGTTCATCTATAGATATCCCCTCTTCCCTTTATATATAATCCGTCTCGCCTCTCAATATGAGATATCGCCCTCTTCCTCGATATAATTCGCCCGCTTTCCTTTTATAATCACTCGTCGCTTCATCTATATATATCTCCTCGCTTTCCTTAATCTATCAACTCTCGCTTCATCGATAGATATTCTTTGCTCTCTCTCTTATATATAGAATTCCCTATTCCTCGTTAGATAGATCTCCCTCTTTCGCCTTTATGATATCACTGCTTCGCTTTCATCTATATGATATCTCCCTCTTTCCCTTAAATAGATCACTCTACTCTTTCCATCATATATATCTCCCTCTTTCCTGTATATAGTCACCTCTCTCTTCATCTATATTAGAATCTCGTTCTCGCTCATTGAATATAATATCTCCCCTATTTCCTCTTTATATATCTCCCTCTTACCTTTATTATGCACTCTCTCTTCACTAGATATATCTCTTCTTCTCTTCTCTCTATATATATGCTCTCCCTCTTTCTCTTTATGGTATGAGCTCCCGCTTCCTCGTTTATAGAATCACTCTCGCTTCATCTATGAGATATCTTGCGCTACTCTCTAGTAATATCTCTCCCATTCTCCCTCGTTATAGATATCTCCCTCTTTACCTTATATATCACTCGGCTCTCCTCTATCTGTATATCTGTGCTCTCTCGCTATATATTATATCTCCCTCTTCCTCTTGGATATAGATCTCCCTCTTTCCCTTGATATATCACTCGTCTCGTCGATCTATATGATATCTTCTGCACTCTCTGATTTGATATATCTCCCTCTTCCTCTTTATATATATCTCCCGCTTTTCCCTGTATGGTTTCACTCTCTCGGCATCGATGATATATCCTTCTCTCTCTCTCTATATATATCTCCCGCTTCCGTCTTTGAGTAATTATCTCCCCCTTTGCCCTTTATGATATCACTCTGCTCTTCAATCTATTAATATCTCTCTCTTTTGCCCTTGTATGATTTATCACTCGCGCTCAGCTATATGACATCTCTTCTCTCTGCTCGTATATATATAGCTCCCTAGTCCGCGTTATATATTTATCTCCCTCTTTCCCGTTTATATATCCACTCTCTCTTCAATCGTATATATATCTCGTCTTCTCGCGCGATAGATATATCGCCCTCTTCCTCTCTTATATATGATTCATCCCTCTTCGCCTGTTATATATTCACTCTCTCTTCCATCTATATAGTATCTCCCTCTGCCCTTGAATAGTATCACTCTGCGCTTCATCTAATATATATCTGTGCGTCTCTCGCTGATATATATAGCCCCTCTTCCTGCGTTTATATTATATGCTCCCTCTTTGCCCTTGATTATATAACTCTCTCTTCAATCGACTTTTATATATGCGTCTGTCTCTCTCTCTATATATATATCTCCCGCTTCCTCTTTATATATATCTCCCTCTTGGTCCCTGTTATATATCACTCTACTCTTCATCTATAGATAGCTTGCGCGCTCTCTAGTAATTATATCGCCCTCTGTCCTCTTGATTATATTCTCCCGTCTGTGGCCCTTATATATCACTCGCCTGCATCTATATGTATCTGCTTTTCTCGCGCTCTATATATATATCCCCTCTTCCTCTTTATATATATCTCCCTCGTTCCCTAATAATCACTCTCTTCTTCATCTATATATATCGTCCCTCGTTCCCTTTAATAGTATCACTCTTCTCATTTTCATCGAGATATATCTCTTTCTCTCGCTATCGTATAATGCCCACTCTTTCCCTCTTATAGATCAACGCTCTCTGCAGGCTTATATTATATCTCTTTCTCTCGTCGATATATATAGCTGACCCTCTGTGCTCCTTTATATATCACTCTCTCTTCATCTAGATATGAATCTCTGTCTCTCTGCGATATATTATATCTCCCTCTTTCCTCTGTATAATATCTCCCGTCCTTTTCCCTTTATCTATGATCACCGCTCTTCATCTATATAATCGCGTGCTCCTCGATTTATATAGTATCTCCTTCTGTTTCCCTTTATATATCACGCTCTCTGTCATCTATATATATGCCCGTCTCCTCTATATATATATCTCCCTCTTCCCTGTATATACATCACGTACTCTCTTCAGCATAGATAATCTCTTTCTCGTCTCTATATATATATCTCCCTCTTCCTCTGGAGATTAGTATGATCTCCCTTCTTTATCCCTTGATATTATCACTCTCTGCTTCATCTATATATACGCTATCTCTCTCATCTCTCTCTATATATCTCCCTCTTCCTCTCTATATATATCTCCCTCTTTCCCTTAATAGATCTCTCTCCTCTCATCAATATGTGTATATCTCCCTCATTCCCTTTAGATATCACTCTCTCTTCATCTATATATATCTCGTGCTCTCTCGATATATATATCCCTCTTCCGCTTTTAAGAGTGATAGCTCCCCTCTTTCCTATATATTATCACTCTCTTCTACATCTTATATTATATATCTCGCTCTCTCTCTCTCTAATACACCCTCGTCCTCTCAGATATATATCTCCCTCTTATCCCGAAAGATATCACTCTCGCACATCTATTATATCGTCGCCTCTTGTCCCTGTATAGATCACGCTCTCTTGCATCTATATATTAGCTCCGCTCTTTCCCTTTTATATCTCACTCTCTCTGCCAGCAAGGATATATCGTCCCTCTTTCCCTTTATATTCAGCTCGTCTCTTCATCGATATATACTCCCTCTTTCCCTTTAATATATCACTGCTCTCTTCATCTAGTATATATCTCCCTCTTTTCCCTTGATATATCCGCTCTCGTCTATCTATATATATCTCCCTCTTTCCCGTTATATATAACGCCCTCTTCGTCGATATAAAAGCTCCCTTTTGCCCTTTTAATAAGAACTCTCTCTTCATCTATATAGATCGCCCCTGTCCCTTTAGATACACTCTTCTCTTCACTATTTTTTATCTCCCTCGTTCCCTTATATATCACCTCTCTCAGCTATTATACCTTGCCCCCTCTCGATATATAATCTCCCTCTTCCTCTTTATATATATCTCCCTCTTGCCCCTTTTAATAGATAACTCTCTCTAAATTTTATATATTACTCCCCTTTCCCTGTTTATATCACTCTCCTTTTCATCTAATATATCCCCCTCTCCCTATTTATTAAGCTCCCTCCCCTCTTATATATATCCCCCTTTCTTTCCCTTTATATACCCACTCTCTTTTCCCATCATATATATCTCCCTCTTCCGCTTTATATATAAACTCTCTCTTCACTTATATTTTCCCTCCCTCTTTCCCTTATATTCCCCTCTCTTTAAACCATAATATCCTTCTCTCTTGATATAATTTTTCTCCCCTTCCTTTTTTAAAATATCTCCCTCTTTCCCTTAAAAATACCTCTCTTCATCTATATAAATTCCCCCGGGGGCCCTTATTTTATATCCCCTCTTTCATCTATAATAACCTTTTTCTCTCTTAAATATCTCCCTCGTCCCTTTTATTTTTAAATCCCCGTCTTTCCCTAAAAATTCAATCTCGCCATCTATATATTCCCCCTTTCCCCTTTTTTATCACCCTCTCATCAAAAATATCCCCCTTCCCATGGTTTTATCCCCCTCTCATCTTTAAAGATCCTTTTTGTCTTTAAAATACCCCCTTCCCGCGTAAAATCCCCCTTTTCCCGTAAAAGATCACCCCTCGCTTCACAAAATATTCCCTCTTCCCCCCCGCCCCCCCCCCCCCCCCCCCCCCCCCCCCGCCCCCCCTTTTTTTTTTTTTTTTTTTTTTTTTTTTTTTGTTTTTTTTTTTTATATCACTCTCTCTTTATCTATATATAGCTCTTTTTCGCCTCTATATTTTTAATCTCCCTCTTCCTCTTATAGATATTTTCCCTCTTCCCTTGTATATATCACTCTCTCTTCAATCTATAATATGCTCCCTCTTTCCCCCGTTATTATCACTCTCTCCCATCTATATAATCGTTTCGTCTATCTCTAGATATTTGCCCCTCTTCCCTTTATTTGATATCTCCCTCTTTCCCTTATCATATCACCCCTCTCTCATCTATATATATCGCCCTCTGTCCCGAAGTTGATTCACCCCGTCTTTTATAGATATCCTTTCTGCTTCTGATTATATATCCCCTCCCTCTTTATAGTATAGTCCCCTCTTCCTCCTATTAATATCACTCGCTTTTCTCAGTATATATCTCCCCCGGGGCCCCGTGATATAGCACCTCCGGCATCAATTTTAAAACTCCCTCTTTTCCCCTTTATTATCACCGCTCTCATCATTTTAAAATTTCTTTCTCCTCTTAATGATCCTTCTTCCTCTTTTTATTGGGTCCCCTCCCCTTAAATATCACTCTCTCTTCATCTATATATATCTCCCTCTTTCCCTTAATATATCACTCTCTCTCTCTATATATAGTCCCCTCTTTCCCTTTGATATATCACTCCTCTCTTCATCATATATATCTCGGTCTCTCGCCTGATGGATAACCTCCCACCACCCAACCCACACACTACCCCCCCCACACAACCCAAGTCCCAACAACCTCGTCGCACCTCGCCATCAACCCCGCTACGTGGCCGCTGGAAGACGCATGGCCGCACCACCCGCGCGCCCCTCCATACCCCGCCAAGGCTACCGCCAACTAGAAATACCCCGATACGATTACACTATTATAACCCATTGGCAGTGCAGTGAGGTGATCCCTTATTCAAAATCCAAATATCTCCGTTAAATGCGTCGGACGAAAAATTAGAACATAACCAATCCTTAAGCAATTAATTACTCTAAAATATGTATATATACCATTTATATCTCTAGAATGAATATTAACCGAGATATTAGCGTTTTTCTTTAATAAAGTGTTCCACTTTGTTAATATCTCAGACCTAATCTATTTATTTTAGCCAAAAATTCCAAATATCTCCGTTATTATGAGCCTGAGAGTAAAATGTTATAGAACCAATCTTGTTGAACTATTGATGCTCTACAATTGTTGTTATATGCACTTTTTCTCTATCGCGAATATTAACCGAGATATTAGCGTTTTTCTTTAATAAAGTCTTACACAAGGTTAGTATCTCATATTGTATCAGCTGATATCTGTTATCATTAGCTGTTATCACTAGAGTTCCCGCCATTTCTGCTTTAGTATCTCTATGGCTGCCATAGAGCAACCTAGTCGAGCCCTCAAGAGAGTCAAAGTTATGAACTGTAATTAATCTTTTTATTTAGGAAATTCTTCATTTCAATGTTCCTTGTCTGAAGTATAGGTTCCTTTGTCTAATATATCAATTGTTTCCAATCTCTATTGGTTCCTTGTCTAACTCTGAATATTCCTTATCTATATATAACCTTCTGCTCCACTATAACCTTCTTGTCTAAGCTCCCTTTTTATAATTTATATATATATAATTCCTTCTTTAAGTGCAGACGTTCCTTGTCTAATATATCAATTGTCTCTAATCTCTATTGGTTCCTTGTCTAACTCTGAATATTCCTTATCTATAAATAACCTTCTGCTCCACTATATCCTTCTTGTCTAAGCCCCTTTTTTTCTAATTTGTATATATGCGTTCCTTATTTAAATTTAGAGGGAGAGAATTTATAAATTCAAAATATCTTAGTTATTATTCATCGGATCGAAATATTGTACATAACCAATCTTATTGCAAATTAAATTTCCTATAAATGTTGTTATATACATTTATTCTCCATCTTGAATATTAACCGAGATATTATTGGATTATTCTTTTTCTCTATTTGTTCCTTGTCCAAATAGTGTTCCCTGTTTATAAATCTCTTACACTTTGCTATAAGGTCCTTGTCTAGAGCTAAAGTTTAATATCTATATTTCTGAAGTTGCTCGCCGAATATTGTCGTTCCTTGTCTAAAGATCGCTTGTCCCTTGTTCCGTATCAATTCATATTTCGTCCGAATACAGAAATTCCTTGTCTATATATTGTAATAACTACATATTCATATTAATCAGGATAATTAAATATTTGTTATATATATATTGATTTTAGTATTGTATCAGCTGTATATCTGTTATCAGCTGTTATCACTAGAGTTGCCGCCATTTCTGCTTGATTATCTCATGGCTGCCTCTATAGAGGTACCACTTGTCTACTCTTATATGCAGGAATATTGAACATCATTCAGTGAAACACAATAAATATACACATAAGATTTAGACGAGGTATAGCAATATTTGGACAAGGAATGATGTTGAAGATTCCTTGTCTAAAGTAGAGTGGAGTTTCCTTGCTCATCTAAATGAATCGTCTCATCATGACTTTTCTCAATCTTATCTCCTTGTCTGAATACTAGATGTTCCCTGTCTATAAACCTCTTAGCACTCTGGTCTGCTTCAGTATTCCTTGTCTAGAGAGATGTTCCTTGTCTAAATAAGACGTTCTCTACGTCTAGTATATGAATCGATCCCATTGTCTTTCCTATTCCATTCTTGTCTTGAATAAAGATTGTTCCCCTGTCTATAATCCTCTTCATCTTTGGTCTGCTTCTAGATTCACCTTGACTACAGTACAAGAATCCGGTATCCTTGTCTAATATGAATCGATCCCCATTGTCTTTTTGTATTCATTTCTTGACTGAATACAGATGTTCCCTGTCTATAATCCTCTTGCACTTTGGCCTGCTTCAAGATTCCTTGTCTATAGTAGAGAGGTGTTCCTTGACTAATATATGAATCTCCCAATTGTCTTATTCTATTCATTTCTTGTCTGCATATAGATGTTCCCTGTCTATAATCCTCTTGCACTTAGGTCTGCTTCAAGATTCCTTGTCTAAAGTAGAGAGACGTTCCTTGTCTAATTAGAGAGATGTTTCCTTTTCTAGTATATGAATCATCTCATTGTCTTTTTCTATTCGTTTATTGCTGTCCTGATATATAGATGTTCCCTGTCTATAATCCTCTTGCACTTTGGGCTGCATCATGATTCCTTGTTTATAGTAGACAGGTGTCCTTGTCCTGGATATTAATCGTCTCATTTGTCTTTTCTATCATTTCTTGACGGAATATAGATGTTCCCTCGTCCCTACATAATCCCTCTTGCACTTTGGTCTGCTTCGAGATTCCTTGTCTATAGTAGAGAGGTGTTCCTTGTCTAGTATATGAATCGTCTCATTGTCTTTTTCTATTAATTTCTTGTCTGAATATAGATGTTCCCTGTCTATAATCATCTTGCACTTTGGCCTGCTTCAAGATTCCTTGTTTTTATAGTAGACAGGTGTACTGTCTATTAACTGAATCGTCTCATTGTCCTTTTTTTCTATTCATTTCATGACGTAATATAGATGTTTTCCTGTCTATAATCCTCTTGCACTTTGGTCTGCTTCAAGATACCTTGACTTTTTTTAGAGAGATTTTCGTTTGTCTAAATCAAGAAAACGTTCCCTGTCTATATATCAATCGTCCATTAATCTTTTACTAATTGTTCTCTTGCGCTCTGAATATAGATGTTCCCTTGTCTCCATATTCCTCTTGCACTTTGGTCTGCTTCAAGATTCCTTGTCTACAGTACAGAGTCGTTCCTTGTCTAGTATATGAATCGTCTCATTGTCTTTTTCTATTCATTTCTTGACTGAATATAGATGTTCCCTGTCTATAATCCTCTTGCACTTTGGCCTGCTTCAAGATTCCTTGTCTATAGTAGAGAGACGTTCCTTGTCTAGTATATGAATCTTCCCACTGTCTTTTTCTATTCATTTCTTAACTGAATATAGATGTTCCCTGTCTATAATCCTCTTGCACTTTGGTCTGCTTCAAGATTCCTTGTCTAAAGTAGAGAGGTGTTCCTTGTCTAGTATATGAATCGTCTCATTGTTTTTTTCTGTCTGAGTATAAATGTTCCCTGTCTATAATCCTCTTGCACTTTGGTCTGCTTCAAGATTACTTGTCTAAAGTAGAGAGACGTTCCTCGTCTAAAGTAGTGAGACTTTCCTTGTCTAAAGTAGAGAGGTGCTCCTGATCTAAAGTAGATAGGTGTTCCTTGTTTAAAGTAGAACTGTTCCTGGTCTAAAGTAGAGACGTTCCTTGTCTAAAGTAGAAGTCTTCCTTGTCTAAAGTAGAGAGATTACTTCTCTAAAGTAGAAGTGTTCCTTGTATAAAGTAGAGAGACTTTCCTCGTCTAAAGTAGTGAGACTTTCCTTGTCTAATGTACAGATGTTCCTTGTATAAAGTAGAGAGACTTTCCTTGTCTAATGTACAGATGTTCCTTGTCTAAAGTAGAGAGGTGCTCCTGATCTAAAGTAGATAGGCGTTCCTTGTCTAAAGTAAAGAGGCGTTCCTTGTCTAAATTAGAGAGGCGTGCCTTGTCTAAAGGAGAGAGGCGTTTCTTGTCTAAAGTAGTGAGACTTTCCTTGTCTAAAGTAGTGAGACTTTCCTTGTCTAATGTACAGATGTCCCTTGTCTAATGTAGAGAGGCGTTCCTTGTCTAAAGTAGAGAGTCGTTCCTTGTCTAAAGTAGAGAGGCGTTCCTTGTCTAAAGTAGAGAGGTGTTCCTTGTCTATACCATTACTCTACTCTCTCCGAACGGTTTCATTCCTTGTCTATATATTTGAACCACTTTCTATAGCACTTACATATTGTTTGCAGCGTGAGAGCTCAGTTCACCAGCTGATCAGTGCCTGCATCGAGGGAGAGGACAAGCTGTATGTCTGCGTGTCTTCTCCAACCATCAAGGACAAGCCGGTCCAGATCCGGCCTTGGAAGATATCTGATGCAGACTTCGCTCTCCACGATGCTATGCCTATCGACCCTAGGAAGACTGTCTTCGTCGGGGGAGTGCCTCGCCCTCTCAAAGCTTGTGAGTATATGCTCTCTCTCTCCCTCCCCTCTCTCGCTATCCCCCCCTATCACTCTCTCTCCCCCTCCCTCTCTCTCGCTATCCCCCCCTATCACTCTCTCTCTCTCTCCCCTCTCTCGCTATCCCCCCCTATCACTCTCTCTCCCCCCTCCCTCTCTCGCTATCCCCCTATCACTCTCTCTCTCCCCTCCCTCTCTCGCTCGCCCCCTATCACTCTCTCTCCTCCCCCTCCCCTCTCACTCTATCCCCCCCTATCACTCTCTCTCCCCTCTCTCTCTATCCCCCCCTATCCTCTCTCTCTCCCCCTCCCCTCTCTCGCTCCCTCTCTCTCCTTCCCTCTCTCGCTATCTCCCTATCCCCTCTCTCTCCCTCCCTCCCTCTCTCCTCTCTCCCCCTCCCCTCTCTCTCCCCCTCCCCTCTCTCGCTATCCCCTCTCACACTCTCTCTCTCCCCCTCTCACGCTCCTCTCTCTCTCTCTCCTATCACTCTCTCCCCCTTTCTCGCTCCCCCTCTCTCTCTCCTCTCTCCCCCTCTCTCTCTCTCCCCCCTCCCTCTCTCGCTCCCCTATCACTCTCTCTCACTCTCCCCTCTCCCTTCTCTCCTATCCCCCTCTCTCCCCTCCCCTCTCGCTCTCTCCCCTCCCCTCTCGCTCTCTCCCCTCCCCTCTCTCCGCTCCTCGCCTCTCTCCTCTCTCTCCCCCTCCCTCTCTCTCTCTCTCCCCCCCTCTCTCTCCTCTCTCCCCTCACTCTCTCTCCCCCCTCCCCCCTCTCTCCCTCTCACTCCCCCCTCTCTCACTCTCTCTCCCCTCCCCTCTCTCTCTCTCTCTCCCCCCTATCACTCTCTCTCCCCTCCCCCTCTCTCTCTATCCCCCTCTCACTCTCTCCCCCTCTTCCTCTCTCTCCTCTCCCCCTCCTATCTCTCTCTCTCTCTCCCCTCGCTCACTCTCTCTATCCCCCCTATCTCTCTCTCTCCCCCTCCCCTCTCACTCTCTCTCCCCCTCCCCTATCACGCTCTCTCCCCCTCTCTCTCTCTTCTCATCCCCCCCTCTCTCCCCTCTCCTCTCTCGCTATCACTCTCCCCCCTCTCTCTCCCCCTCCTCCTCTCTCTCGCTATCCCCCCTATCACTCTCTCCTTCCCCCCTCTTCTCGCTCTCCCCCCCCCTCTCTCTCTCTCCCTCCCCTCTCTCGCTATCCCCCCTATCACTCTCTCTCCCCCTCATTTCGCGCGCACTCTTCTCCCCTCTTGCTCTCTCTCTCTCACTCCCTCCCCCCTCTTACTCTCTCTCTCCCCCCTCCCCCCTCTTACTCGCTCTCCCCCCCCCTATCACTCTCTCTCTCTCCCCCTCATTTCGCGCTCACTCTCCTCCCCTCTTGCTCTCACTCCCTCCCCCCTCTTACTCTCTCTATCCCCCCTCACCCCTGTTACTCGCTATCCCCCCCCCTATCACTCTCTCTCTCTCCCCCCTCATTCGCTCACTCTCCCCTCTTGCTCTCTCTCCCTCCCCCCTCTTACTCTCTCTCCCTTCTCTCGCTCTCCCCCCCCTATCACTCTCTCCCCCCTCATTTTTCGCTCACTCTCCTCCCCTCTTGCTCTCTCTCCCTCCCCCTCTTACTCTCTCCCTCTCCCCTTCTCTCGCTCTCCTCCCCCCTATCACTCTCTCTCCCCCTCATTTCCCGCTCACTCTCCTCCCCTCTTGCTCTCTCTCCCTCCCCCCTCTTGCTCTCTCTCCCCCCTCTTCTCCCCTCTCGCTCTCTCCCCCTCTCCTCCTCTTGCTCTCCTCCCCCCTCTTACTCCCTCTCTCCCCCTTCTCTCGCTCCACTCTCTCCCCTCTTCGCTCACTCTCCTCCCCTCTTGCTCTCTCTCCCTCCCCCCTCTTACTCTCTCTCTCCCCTCTCTCGCTCTCCCCCCCCCCTATCACTCTCTCCCTCATTTTTCGCTCACTCTCCTCCCCTCTTGCTCTCTCTCCCTCCCATCTCTTACTCTCTCTCTCCCCTTCTCTCGCTCTCCCCCCCCCTATCACTCTCTCCCCCTCATTTTTCGCTCACTCTCCTCCCCTCTTGCTCTCACTCCCGCCCCCCTCTTGCTCTCTCTCTCCCCCTCTCGCTCTCCCCCCCTCCTCTCTCGCTCTCTCCCCCCCCCCTATCTCTCTCTCCCCTCCATTTTTCGCTCACTCTCCTCCCCTCTTGCTCTCTCTCCCCCCCCCCTATCACTCTCTCCCCCCCCCTCTTTTCGCTCACTCTTCTCCCTCCCCTCTCTCTCTATCCCCCCCTATCACTCTCTCCCCCCTCATTTCTCGCTCACTCTCCTCACCTCTTGCTCTCTCTCCCTCCCCCCTCTTACTCTCTCTCTAACTAAATAAAAATGTTTAATTAATTTCTATTCTTTTGCAGTTGAGCTAGCTACAATAATGAACAGGCTTTACGGCGGCGTCCGCTACGCCGGCATAGACACCGACCCCGAACTGAAGTATCCAAAAGGCGCCGGGCGAGTTGCATTCAGCAATCAGCAGAGCTACATTGCAGCCGTCAGTGCTAGGTTCATTCAGCTCCAGCTGGGAGATATCGACAAGAGGGTGAGTAGAATAAAATCCTTAGTCCCAGCCGAAAGGGTGCCCAGCTGTAGATAAGCCCTCCCTATTAGCCGTACAGTCGGTAGAGCTAGAGTCGTGGCTTCCATTTATCTAGTGAGCGACTCGCTGCATAAAATCCTCAGCCGAAAGGGTGCCCAGCTGTAGATAAGCCCTCTCTATTAGCCGTACAGTCGGTAGAGCTAGAGTCGTGGCTTCCATTTATCTAGTGAGCGACTCGCTGCATAAAATCCTCAGCCGAAAGGGTGCCCAGCTGTAGATAAGCCCTCCCTATTAGCCGTACAGTCGGTAGAGCTAGAGTCGTGGCTTCCATTTATCTAGTGAGCGACTCGCTGCATAAAATCCTCAGCCGAAAGGGTGCCCAGCTGTAGATAAGCCCTCCCTATTACCCGTACAGTCGGTAGAGCTAGAGTCGTGGCTTCCATTTATCTAGTGAGCGACTCGCTGCATAAAATCCTCAGCCGAAAGGGTGCCCAGCTGTAGATAAGCCCTCCCTATTAGCCGTACAGTCGGTAGAGCTAGAGTCGTGGCTTCCATTTATCTAGTGAGCGACTCGCTGCATAAAATCCTCAGCCGAAAGGGTGCCCAGCTGTAGATAAGCCCTCCCTATTAGCCGTACAGTCGGTAGAGCTAGAGTCGTGGCTTCCATTTATCTAGTGAGCGACTCGCTGCATAAAATCCTTAGTCCCAGCCGAAAGGGTGCCCAGCTGTAGATAAGCCCTCCCTTATAATTAATTTTTTCTGTAATCGTTGAATAATGGTAACATTACTAAACTGAAATGAGTGAAGAAAGTGAAACATTTTGCAATAGAGTGAAGAAAGTAATCACTTTGTTCACAAGTGAAGAAAGTGAATTTCCTTCTTAATTAGTAATAAGTATAAATTAAAAAATAATTTGAAGTTGGAAATTAAATGCTTTTAAATGTTTCTTAACATTGTAAGAATTTATTTTAACAAAATAAATTGAAATGTGAATGAATTATTGGTGGAAATAATCGATATATTTTAAAATTTAAATATAATAATAATTAGCTTCCTTGTTTATAACGTGCACTTGTTTATAACTGCACTACTTGACAATCATCACTAGTTGTTTTATAACTATGCTTATAACCTGCCAACAACGATGCTTATAACCTACCAACAACATACCATAATCTTGACAACATCCTAATTTTGTTCATATTCTGCTTAGATCTGATCATGTATTACACGATTACAGAAAAAAATTTAATATTACACTCGTGACCAAAGTAGAATTTACAACTCTCGTCAAATTACCAGACTCGCTTCGCTCGTGTGGCTAAACATTTCACTCGAGTTGGAAAATGATCTACTTTCGTCACTTGGATAATAAAGAACTAATCCCAATTAATTAATAAAACATATTAAAGATTATTGTTATTATTATTTATTTGCAGGTGGAAGTGAAGCCGTACGTGTTAGACGACCAAATGTGTGACGAATGCCAGGGCCAACGTTCAGGCGCTAAATTTGCTTCCTTCTTCTGTGATAATATAACTTGTCTTCAGGTAATTTTTTATTATATATTAATGTCCATCTAATATATCTCCATTATTATGAGCCTGAGAGTAAAATGTTATAGAACCAATCTTGTTGAACTATTGATGCTCTACAATTGTTGTTATATGCACTTTTTCTCTATCGTAAATATTAACCGAGATATTAGCGTTTTTCTTAAATAAAGTGTTGCACAAGATTAGTATCTCAGAGCTAATCTATTTATTTTAGCTATAATTCCAAATATCTCCGTTATTATGAGTCTGAGAGTAAAATGTTATAGAACCAATCTTGTTGAACTATTGATGCTCTACAATTGTTGTTATATGCACAACAAGTACTCTTTAGACAAGGAACAACTACAGTCAGATAATGAACAACCTATGTAGATTTAGATTAGCAGTGATAAATAGATAAGGACCTCAACTATAGACAAGGAACAACAACATTGAGATAATGAACAACCTATGGAGATTTGGATTAGACGCGATAAATACATAAGAACCTCTACTATAGACAAGGAACAATACTTTTTAGACAAGGAACGCCTACATTCAGATAATGAACAACCTGTATAGACATAGATTAGCAGTGATAAATAGATAAGAACCTCTACTATAGACAAGGAACCTATGGATTACTCAAACTTATATAGACAAGGAACGCCTACATTCAGATAATGAACAACCTGTATAGACATAGATTAGCAGTGATAAATAGATAAGAACCTCTACTATAGACAAGGAACCTATGGATTACTCAAACTTATATAGACAAGGAACAACTACAATCAGATAAGGAGCAACCTATGCAGATTTAGATTAGTAGTGATAAATAGATAAGAACCTATACTATAGAC
>JADPXZ010000007.1:3807500-3850000 GCA_019009955.1 Riptortus pedestris
GAGCTAAACCGTTTATAATGTTACTCGTGTATATATATATATATATATATATATATATATATATATATATATATATATCATATCTCAACCGCAAAAAAACCGGAAACTTAGATTTAGTCTTATAATTTTGTTAAATACTTAATATATATGTATATTAATCTTTTTAATTGAAATAATTGGTTAATCTGTAGGTTATTTAAACAAAATATGCCAAAAGTGAATAATTTTCTTCATTTTTATTACAGCGAATGGTAGACTTGGCTAGCCGAAGCGTTTCGGGAATGTAAACGTAAGCTGCGGCCTTCCATCTAAGTTTGAAAGAGCCATTATTCTGGACCGAAATAAAAATAAAACATTAATTAAAGAAAATGCTCGGTTAATAATTAAAGATAGTTTTTAAACTGCGACAAAACTACTTAGAGTTTAGAATAGATCAACTTGACGACAAATAAATATAAACTGAGTTTTATCTAATTGTTTACTATAATCCTGAAGGGATTAGTTCAATGGACTTAGACTCTAAATTCTCTCTAATAACTAGAATAGCCACATAAAGAAAATTGATGAAAAATTAGCTTTTATTACGACAAAAATATGAAGTGCCGAGTTTTTTTGTGGTTGGAGTGTATATTTTTATTTTTATTTTTGCTGGTTTTAAAATCGTGATTTTTTTTGGGGTTAAGTTTTTAGGGGTTTTCGGATTTCCATTTTGGGGGAGCCCCCCCCCCACCCCCTTTTTTTTTTTCCCCCCCCCTTTTTTCCCCCCCCCCCCCTTTTCCCCCCCCCCCCCCTTTTCCCCCCCTTTCTTTTCCCCCCTTTTTTTTCCCCCCCTTTTTCCCCCCCCCTTTTTTTTCCCCCCCCCCCCCCCCCTTTTTCCCCCTTTTTTTTTTCCCAACCCTTTTTCCCCTTTTCCCCCTTTTTTTTTTCCCCCTTTTCCCCCCCCCCCCTTTCCCTTTTTCCCCCCCCCTTCCCGTTTTCCCCCAAAAAACCCCCTTCCCCCAAAAAAACATTCACCCCTTTTTTAAAACAAACCATATTCTTCTTACACAAAAAAACCTACAAACCCGCCTATCAGCCTTTTTAACCACAACCAAACCCTTTTTTTAAACAAACTACTTTCTCCTTTCCTTCCCCCCCCTTCCAAAAAACCCCCCCCAAAAACCCAAACCTTTCCCCTTCCTTAAACCAAACCCCCCCCTTTTTTCTTGGGGGCTTCCCTTCCTCTTCCCCCAAAACTATACGGGCCCCCCTTTTGTTTTCTTGCATCAAACTTTTAAAAAAAAAAAAACGCTTTAAAAACTTTATTTTTTTAAAAAAAACAAACAGCAAAACCAAAAACAACCCCCAAAGCATCACAAAACACTCTCCCTCCAAATCTCCCACACACCACACTCTCTCTCATCACACACACACTACTCTCACACACACTTCCCTCTTAAAAAATTATCGATTCTTCTTCTTTCTTTTTTGAAAAAAAATTCCTCACACACACACACTCTCTCTGCACAAACACTCTCCCTTCTCCCTCACCACACTTCCTTTTTTAAAAATAAATATCTCTCTTATCACAACAACACAGTCTCAAACTCTCTCTCACAGTTCACCTTAAAACCCTACCTCTTCTCAAAACACCCATAACACAAAACCCTCTTCTCACAACATCTCTCCTCACCGTTCCTTTAACACACTCTCCCTCTCTCACACCTTTTTCTTTCCTTTCTATACTTTTTCTTTTAAAAAAACAACACCCCAACCATTCCCCTTAAAAATTTGTGGGGGGGAAAAAAAAGTGAACACACACTCTCTCACACACAACACTCTTACAAACCCTCTCCCTCACACAACTTTACTCCTCCTCCTCTCAAAAAAACACACACTGCTTAAAAACCCTCTCTCTACACACACACTCTCCCAAGTTCTCTCCGACACACCACACTCATCCCCCTTTTCTCACAAAAAAACCCACACACACTCTCACACACTAACTCTCCCTCTCTCAACACACCCACGGCGTTGTTCTATTCCCTCTCACACCACACACCACTCTCCCTCTTCTCACACACTCCCTTTCCCGGGGTAACACACACATCTCCCTCTCTCCTCACAAAAACCCCCACTTCCTCTCTCTCCACCACACTTTGGGGGCTCTCTCTCACACACACTTCTAACTCCCTCCCTCTCACACAGCTTTTCTTCTCACAACTCTCTCACACAACACACTCTCTCTTGGGGTCAATAACTGAAAATCTTATTTTGTGAAAGGCAATTTAGCTAAATCATAGTCGGGAGATATATTTGGAAAAATGCTCTAGCGAACAACGCTAAAATTTTAGGGTTTTACAAAACCCCAAAATTTTAGAATAAAAAATTAAATTTTAAAATATAAAATATGTAACTGTAACAATCGCTGAGACTCTCCACACGCTGCTACCCGAGTTTTAAATAACCCCTTTTGTCTATGTCTCTTTTCTCTTCTGCATCTTTGTTTCATTTTAATTTCCCTGCACACAACCACAACACACTCTTCCCTCTCTTTTCCGGAAACACACTCCCTCTCTCCCTCGTCACACACACACTCTCCCTCTCTCTCACACACTCCCTCTCTCACACACACACACTCCCTCTCTCTCACACACTCCCTCTCTCACACACACACTCTCCCTCTCTCTCACACACACACTCCCTCTCTCTCACACACACTCTCCCTCTCTCTCACACACACTCTCCCTCTCTCTCACACACACTCTCCCTCTCTCTCACACACACACTCCCTCTCTCTCACACACACTCTCCCTCTCTCTCACACACATTTCCTCTCTCTCACACACACTCTCTCCCTCTCTCACACACACTGTCTCCCTCTCTCTGTCTGTCTCATGAATAAAACTGAATAATCCGTCGAGTTGTCTCGCTGCAATCAGCACATCTGCTGCGTACATCATTAGTCCGGGCAGATCTATATCTCTGGATATACTTTGCTCTAGCGATCATCGCTCCAACTTGTTACGTCCTCTCACCTTATTTATAATCCATCTTATTGTTAGAATAATAAATAAATTAATATTAATCGTAATATGATAAATAATAATGTAAAACTGTAAATGTGCAATCGCTTGAGATGCTCCGAGCATGAGCTGACTACCAGGAGTTTAGTGAAGTAAGTCTGTCTGAATCTATGTGCTGCAATGTGCTGCATTGCAATGTGCTGCACAAATGCATCTGCGCTGCAATACCAACATATGGTAGTGCGGTCCATTGCAATGCATCTGCCCTGCAATGCCAATCTATGCTAGTGCAGTGCATTGCAAAGTGCTGCACAAATGCATCTGCGCTGCAATACCAACATATGGTAGTGCGGTCCATTGCAATGCATCTGCCCTGCAAACCCAACATATGGTAGTGCAGTGCATTGCAATGTGCTGCACAAATGCATCTGCGCTGCACTACCAACATATGGTAGTGCGGTCCATTGCAATGTGCTGTACTGCGGTGCATCTGTGCTGCAGTGCATTGGAATGCATCTGTGCTCCCGACGAAAAGGAGCAGTTTTTTTAGTTCATTTGTTTTATTTTTTTTATTTTGTTTTTTAAAATTTTTCAAATAAAATTGGTGCTTTGAGCTGTTTGGGTTTTATATTTGTCAACCTTGTTCCCATTCTCCCTCTCACTCCCGTCTCCCACTTCCTATCTCGCCCTCTCACTCCCGTCTCCCACTTCCTATCTCCCCCTCTCACTCCCGTCTCCCACTTCCTATCTCGCCCTCTCACTCCCGTCTCCCACTTCCTATCTCGCCCTCTCACTCCCGTCTCCCACTTCCTATCTCGCCATCTCACTCCCGTCTCCCACTTCCTATCTCGCCCTCTCACTCCCGTCTCCCACTTCCTATCTCGCCCTCTCACTCCCGTCTCCCACTTCCTATCTCGCCCTCTCACTCCCGTCTCCCACTTCCTATCTCGCCCTCTCACTCCCGTCTCCCACTTCCTATCTCCCCCTCTCACTCCCGTCTCCCGCTTGGTGGCCCCCTCCCCCTTCCTATCTCTCCCTCTCACTCCCATCTCCCACTTGGTGCCCCCCCTCCCATCTCCTCCGTCCACTCCCTCTCCCATCTCCCCCGTCCACTCCCTCTCCCACCTCCCCCGTCCACTCCATCTCCCTTTCCCATCTCCCCCGTCCACTCCCTCTCCACCTCCCTCTCCCCCGTCCCACTCTCCCATCTCCCCCGTCCACTCCCTCTCCCACCTCCACTCCCCCTCTCATCCCTCTCCCATCTCCCCCGTCCATCCCCTTCTCCCCCGTCCACTCCCTCTCCCATCTCCCCCGTCCACTCCCTCTCCCATCTCCCCGTCCACTCCCTCACCCATCTCCCCCGTCCACTCCCTCTCCCATCGCCCCCGTCCACTCCCTCGCCCCCCTCCCCCGTCCACTCCCTCTCCCACCTCCCCCGTCCACTCCCTCTCCCACCTCCCCCGTCCACTCCCTCTCCCATCTCCCCCATCCACTACATCTCCCTTGTCCACTCCCTTTCCCATCTCCCCCGTCCACTCCATCTCCCTTTCCCATCTCCCCCGTCCACTCCATCTCCCTTGTCCACTCCCATTCCCATCTCCCCCGTCCACTCCACCTCCCCCGTCCACTCCATCTCCCTTGTCCACTCCCTTTCCCATCTCCCCTGTCCACTCCCTTTCCCATCTCCCCTGTCCACTCCCTAACCCATCTCCCCGCTCCACTCCCTCCCCTCTCCCCTCCCTTTCCCATCTCCCCCGTCCACTCCACCTCCCCCGTCCACTCCATCTCCCTTGTCCACTCCCTTTCCCATCTCCCCTGTCCACTCCCTCCCCTGTCCACTCCCTTTCCCATCTCCCCCGTCCACTCCATCTCTCATCTCCCCCGTCCACTCCATCTCCCTTGTCCACTCCCTTTCCCATCTCCCCTGTCCACTCCCTCGGAGATGGGTTAGATTGGAGAGGGAGTGGACGGGGGAGGTGGGAGAGGGGAGGTCTGAGAGGATGTGGGAGAGGGGAGTTGAGGGGGGGGAATAAGTGGGAGAGGAGGGAAGGGAGTAAATGGTAGGAGAGGTTTGTAAGTGGGAGATGAGAGGGGAAGGAAGGGAGTAAGTGGAAGGAGAGGGGAGAGAATAAGTGGGAGATGGGCGGAAGTAAGTGGGATAGGGAAGGGAGAGAGAGAGGAAGGAAGTGGTGAGGATTTGGGAGGGAGAGGACACTGGAGGTTGGAGAGAGATAGATGATGTCAGAAAGAATAGAGAGAGAGAGGAAGTGGGAGGTCTTTAGATAGGAGTGAGAGGGATAGAGTAACGGGAGGGGGGAGGGTAATACAACAAACTCAAAATATTATTAAACACTATTTTGTTATAAAGAAATATACATAACATTACATTAACATAATATGAAACATGTTAGACGGGAAATGGGTCTTGAATAAATTGCAACATTCATTTCGAGTCATTTTTATTCAGCTCATCAGATATGTACAACAGTTTCAAGATGTCGCTACAATTAACATCTCAAATAGTAAACATATTATCATATATGTTTATTTATTTATATCTCACTAAAATAAATACTTACAGGTTACAATACTTACATAGATTAATTACAAGCAGAAGGTTTTTAGTTTTGGAAGAATCGATGAAGACGAGATGCTGATGAAGATTGGTTTTTGAGAGTTAGATATTGCTAGGTCGGGGATAGTATTTGAGATTATTACTTAGAGTATAGTAAGGGAGGGAGGGAGAGAGAGATGAGGACGGGGGTGGGAGGAGTAAGGTGAGAGAGGGAGGGAGAGAGGTGACGGCAAGGGGCAGACAGAGAGGGAGATTGAGAAGAGGAGGGAGGGAAGGAGAAAGAGAGTAAGGGGCAAAGACAAAGAGAAGAGGGGAGGGAAGGAGACAGAGAGATGGGGAGGGAGAAAGATAGAGGAAGAGGAGGGAGAGATGAGAGAGAGGGGTGGGAGAGAGAGAGAGAGAGGTGGAGGGAAGGAGAAAGGGAGAGAGGGAGGAAAGAAGGAGAGGTGACGGCAAGGAAAGAGAAAGGAGAAAGGGAGGGAGGGGAAGGAAGGAAAGAGAGAGGGGAGGGAAGGAGAACAAAGAGAAAGAGAGATGGGGAGGTAGGGAGAAGAGGAGGAAGAAAGAGAGAGAGGGGGAAGGAAGGATGGAGAGGTGAAGGGAAAGAGAAAGAGAGATGGGGATGAGGGAAAAAGAGAGAGGTGGAGGGAAGGAGAAAGAGAGATGGGGAAGAGAAAGAGAGATGGGGAGGGAGGGGAAGAGGAGGGAAAAAGAGAAGGAGAAGGAAGGAGAGAGAGAGAGGTGGAGGGAAGGAGAAAGAGTGATGGGGAGGGAGGGGAATAGGAGGGAAAAATAGAGAGGGGGAAGGAAAGAGAAAGAGAGAGGTGAAGGGAAAGAGAAAGAGAGATGAGGAGGGAGGAGAAGAGGAGGGAAAAAGAGAGAGGGGGAAGGAAGGAGAGAGAGAGGTGGAGGGAAGGAGAAAGAGAGATGGGGAAGAGAAGGGAAAGAGAGGAAAGAGAGAGAGGTGAAGGGAAGGAGAAAGAGAGATGGGGAGAGAGGGGAAAGGAAGGAGAGAGAGGGGGAAGGAAGGAGGAGAGTTGAAGGGAAAGAGAAAGAGTGATGGGGAGGGAGGGAAAAAGAGAGAGGGGGAAGGAAGGAGAGAGAGAGAGGTGGAGGGAAGGAGAAAGAGAGATGGGGAAGAGAAGGGAAAGAGAGGAAAGAGAGAGAAAGAGAGAGGGGGAGGAAAGGAGAGAGAGAGAGAGAGAGAGATGTGGAAGAAGAGGGAGAGATAGAGAGAGAGGACAGAGATAAAGAAAAGACAATACTAAAAATATATATATATATATATTGTATTATATTTATATATATATATTAATATATATATATATATATATATATATATATATTCGAATAATACCGGGAAAAAAGCATATTTATATAAAACTCGGCCATAATCATTTATTCCTATTCAAATCGGAGCCAACCTCATAAAGAAACCAATCCAAATTTCGCATGGCGCTTAGCAAAAAAAAAAATTGTTGCAAACAAAATCACAATATTTTATTCATTTTTGCGCTTAAATTTTTTGAATAGTTTTAAATACGATATAATATATATTACAGTACATAGCTATTATTATTAATAATACTTGAGTAGAGTTACTGTAAATTAATTATTCAAGCTACTCTAATTAAAATAATTGAAAGACATTTAACGGCTTTTAAAAGCCAGCGAATAAAATTGAATAAAAAAAATCTTAAAACTAAAATAAATTATAAAAATAATAAGCTCTTACGAATAAACCCGTTGAGTATTAAAAATTACTCATTAAGAATTCTCGACTTCTTAAAGAGTCCGAGTATTGAATAACTTTAATCATAATCTTTGATGAATAAGTTAGTCACAACCTTTTGGAAGTCACGAATAAAGGGACGCATCGAATAAATTAATCTTTAACACTTTAAGCCTCGTGAATATCGTGGGAACATTGAATAATCTTAAGACACCTCGTGAAAAATTTACTCATGACCTTGAAAGTCATGATTAATGGAAACATTGAATAACTTAATCCTCGTCTTAGATTCCTTATGAATAATGATTAAGGGAAACCTATTCAAAACCTTTGAAAATCATGAATAAAAGAGAACATCGAATAAATTAATCGTGACTTTAAACGAACATTGAATAACTTAATTGTGACACTTTAAATCTCGTGAATAATATTAGGGAGGACACAGGCCGACTTAAGAGTGACACTTTAAATCTCGTGAATAATATTAGGGAGGACACAGGCCGACTTAAGAGTGACAAAGACGTCTAGGGATTAAGGAAAATGAATAAACAATGTAACTGTGAGGCTACTCGTGAATAATGAATTGAGGGGAACATTGACTAACTTTTCCATGATGTCAAGGCTCAAGACACCTTTTGAATAATGATTAAGGCTAGCTTCGAAAAAAAGTTAATACTTGACCTTTGACGCCTCATGAATAAATACTAAGGTCAACATTGAATAACGTACTTGCGACTCTGGAAGTCATGAATAAAAGGAACATCGAATAAATTAAATGTAACTTTAAACGAACATTGAATAACATAATCGTGACACTTTAAGCCTCGTGAATAATGGTTACAGAGAACTCAGGCTAACTCAAGAGTGCATGAACCATGAATATACAATTCATGAAACAATTGGGGTGGATGAATTAATGATTAAGGGAAACATTGAATAAATTACTCATGACCTCAGAAGTCGTGAATAACGATTAATGACATGACCCTTCACTCAATATAAATAACGTTTAAGGAAACATCGAATAGCTTAATCCTGGCCATTGGTGCCTTATGATTAATTTAAGAAATTTGAATAACTTACTCATGACCTCAGAAGTCATGAGCAATGATTAGTGATGACAATAACTACGACCCTTGACACTATATGAATAATGATTAAGGAAACACTGAATAACTTAATCCTGGCCTTTGATGGCTTATGAATAATTAAAGAACATTGAATAACTTACTCATGACCTCAGAAAATGTATAATCATTAATGACATGAACCTTGACTCAATTATGAATATTGATTAAGGAAAACATCGAATAGAAACTGACAATAAATATATCAATAATGATAAGGGGAAACATCGAATAACTTATTCACGACCTCAGAATTTGAATAACGATTAATGACACGGCCCTTCACGCTATTTGAATAACAATTAAGTTGAACACTGAATAAATTAATCATGACATTCAACCCCTCAAGAATACTTTAAAGGAGAACATCGAATAACTTATTCACGACCTCAAGAAGTTACGAATCATGATTAATGACACGACTCTCAACGCTATTATGAATAACGATTAAGTCGAACACTGAATAAATTAATAACGAGTCTCAATCCCTCAAGAATAATGATTGAGGAGAACATCGAATAACTTATTCAAGAAGTCACGAATAATGATTAATGACATTTTTATAACTTAATCAAGACTCTCAACGCTATATGAATAACGATTAAGTCGAACACTGAATAAATTAATCATGACACACAATCCCTCAAGAATAATTATTAAGGAGAACATCGAATAACTTATTCACGACCTCAAGAAGTCACGAATAATGATTAATGACATTTTTATAACTTAATCAAGACTCTCAACGCTATTATGAATAACGATTAAGTCGAACACTGAATAAATTAATCATGACACACAATCCCTCAAGAATAATTATTAAGGAGAACATTGAATAACTTATTCAAGAAGTCACGAATAATGATTAATGATGTTTTTATAACTTAATCAAGACTCTCAACGCTATTATGAATAACGATTAAGTCGAACACTGAATAAATTAATCACGAGTCTCAATCCCTCAAGAATAAATATTAAGGAGAACATCGAATAACTTATTCACGACCTCAAGAAGTCACGAATAATGATTAATGACATTTTTATAACTTAATCAAGACTCTCAACGCTATTATGAATAACGATTAAGTCGAACACTGAATACATTAATCGTAACATTCAACCCTCAAGAATAATTATTATAGAGAACATTGAATAACTTATTCACGACCTCAAGAAGTCACGAATAATGATTAATGAAATTTTTATAACTTAATCAAGACTCTCAACGCTATTATGAATAACGATTAAGTCGAACACTGAATAAATTAATCATGACACTCAACCCCTCAAGAATAATGATTGAGGAGAACATCGAATAACTTATTCACGGCCTCAAGAAGTCACGAATAATGATTAATGATGTTTTTATAACCTAATCACGACCCTCAACACTATTATGAATAACGATTAAGTTGAACACTGAATAAATTAATCGTGACACTGAACCCCTCAAGAATAATGATTGAGGAGAACATTGAATAACTTATTCAAGAAGTCACGAATAATGATTAATGATGTTTTTATAACCTAATCACGACCCTCAACACTATTATGAATAACGATTAAGTCGAACACTGAATAAATTAATCATGAAACTCAACCCCTCAAGAATAATTATTAAGGAGAACATTGAATAACTTATTCACGGCCTCAAGAAGTCACGAATAATGATTAAATACATTTTTATAACTTAATCACGACTCTCAACGCTATATGAATAACGATTAAGTCGAACACTGAATAAATTAATCATGACACTCAACCCCTCAAGAATAATTATTAAGGAGAACATTGAATAACTTATTCAAGAAGTCACGAATAATGATTAATGACATTTTTATAACTTAATCACGACTCTCAACGCTATTATGAATAACGATTAAGTCGAACACTGAATAAATTAATCATGACACTCAACCCCTCAAGAATAATGATTGAGGAGATCGAATAACTTATTCACGAATAATGATTAATGATGTTTTTATAACTTAATCACGACTCTCAACGCTATTATGAATAACGATTAAGTCGAACACTGAATAAATTAATCATGACATTCGAAGCCTTACAACGATTAAACGAATAACTTAATAATCGTAACAGACAATGAATAAATTAATGAATAAAATCATAATAATTTATAATAATATACATCATATGATATGTAGTACTATAATCCACAGTAACTCTTGAATAAAATACTATCGCTAAAGATGCTATGTGTATGTTGTATGTACACCACGTCAGTCGTAGAATTATTATTCTTTTTTATTCATTTTTTACCTATTGGACCATCTTAGCTGCTCCCAGTCGGCGTCGCTAGCTCTTCTAGGCATCTGAAAATATGAGAAGTCCTTATAATAAATTTAGTCAGAGAAATAACGGGGAAATGTAGTAAAGGGGTGGGGGGAGGCTAAGCGATATTCGGTTTACAGGAGGGTGAAATTTTAAAAACGCTAATATCTCGGTTAGTATTACATTTATGTAAAAAGTGTATAGAACAATAATTGTAGATAAATAAATTTATAACAAGATTGGTTCTATAACATTTTACTCTCAGGATCATAATAACGGAGATATTTGGAATTTTGGATAAAATAAATAGATTAGGTCTGAGATACTAACCTTGTGCAATACTTTGTTAAAGAAAAACGCTAATATCTCGGTTAATATTTACGATAGAGAAAAAGTGCATATAACAACAATTGTAGAGCATCAATAGTTCAACAAGATTGGTTCTATAACATTTTACTCTCGGGCTCATAATAACGGAGATATTTGGAATTTTGGATAAAATAAATAGATTAGGTCTGAGATATTAACCTTGTGCAAGACTTTATTAAGGAAAATCGCTAATCCATAGGTTCCTTGTCTATAGTATAGGTCCTTATCTATTTATTACTGCTCATCTAAATCTACATAGGTGGTTCATTATCTGATTGTAGTTGTTCCTTGTCTATTTATCAGAAGTTCCTAGTCAAAAAGTTTCAATAAACCATAGGTTCCTTGTCTATAGTAGAGGTTCTTATCTATTAATCACAGCTAATCTATGTTTACATAGGTTGTTTATTATATCAATGTAGTTGTTCCTTGTCTATTATTACATGTCCCTAGTCTATAAGTTTCAGTAATCCATAGGTTCCTTGTCTATAGTATAGGTCCTTATCTATTTATCGCTGCTAATCTAAATCTACATAGGTTGTTCAATATATGAATGTAGTTGTTCCTTGTCTATATATCACATGTTCCTAGTCTATAAGTTTCAGTAATCCATAGGTTCCTTGTCTAAAGAGTATTGTTCCTTGCCTAGAGTATAGGTCCTTATAGAGTATATGTCACCACAGCTTGTCTTAATATACATAGGTTGTTTATCTAAATATAGCGTTCCTTGTCTATATATCACATGCTCCTTATCTATAGGTTCCTTGTCTAAATATTGCCCATTTACTCAATAAATTTAGTCCACTTGAACGTTCCTTGTCTAAATAAGATGTTCATAGTCTATATGTCACCACAGCTTGTCTTAATATACATAGGTTGTTTATCTAAATGCAGGCGTTCCTTGTCTATATATCACATGTTCCTTATCTATAGGTTCCTTGTCTAAATAAGATGTTCATAGTCTATATGTCACCACAGCTTGTCTTAATATACATAGGTTGTTTATCTAAATGCAGGCGTTCCTTGTCTATATATCACATGCTCCTTATCTATAGGTTCCTTGTCTAAATAAGATGTTCATAGTCTATATGTCACCACAGCTTGTCTTAATATACACAGGTTGTGTATAGAAATTTACCGTTCCTTGTCTATATATCACATGTTCCTTATCTATAGGTTCCTTGTCTAAATTAGATGTTCCTAGTCTATAAATGACTACAGCTTTTCTTCTTATGCATAGGTTGTATATCTAAATGTAGCCAATCCTTGTCTGTATATCACATGTTCCTTGTCTAAATATTGGCCATTTCTCAATAAATTTAGTACCCTGAAGTGTTCCTTGTCTATATAAGTTGTCCTTTGTTTATAAATAACCACAGCTTGTCTTAATATACATAGGTTGTTTATCTAAATGTAGCGTTCCTTGTCTATATATCACATGTTCCTTATCTATAGGTTCCTTGTCTAAATTAGATGTTTCAAATATCTCCGTTATTATGAGCCTGAGAGTAAAATGTTATAGAACCAATCTTGTTGAACTATTGATGCTCTACAATTGTTGTTATATGCACTTTTTCTCTAGAGTAACTCAAATATTAAATAAGTTATTTGTACATTCTAGTTTTCAACCTATATAAAATACTTACAGAATGACTCCCCATGCCGATTTCATCCTTCACGTCGCAGTCATTTTTCTAAAACAAAAAAAAAAATTAAAATAAATAACTAAAATATCAATTTACGGAACCGTAATTGTTAGCCGAGCAGAAATGTATCTCGTGTAATAAAGGTCTCTCGAAAACAATATTTGGTATTTAAGCTTGGAATAATGCGGTTTATTATATAACAGAGTATTGTTTATGTGACACGAGCAGGAGTGGGGCTTTGCTCGAGGATGAAAACTGAAAAATGCAAATATCTCGGCTAATATTCAAGATAGAGAATAAATGTATATAACAATATTTATAGTAAATTTAATTTGCAATAAGATTGGTTCTATAACATTTTACTCTCAGGCTCATAATAACGGAGATATTTGGAATTATAGCTAAAATAAATAGATTAGGTCTGAGATACTAACCTTGTGCAACACTTTATTAAAGAAAAACGCTAATATCTCAGTTAATATTTACGATAGAGAAAAAGTGCATATAACAACAATTGTAGAGCATCAATAGTTCAACAAGATTGGTTCTATAACATTTTACTCTCAGACTCATAATAACGGAGATATTTGGAATGTTCTATTCGTACCTGTCCATTATATGGATGGCTGTCCTTCCAATCTAGCTCTCCCCCGCCGTCGTAACCTGGAAATAAATTGAAGGATACAATGTTAGTTATAGTTAATACTAGATAAAGGTATAAAATGTTGAATAAAATAGAGAGAGAGAGAGAGAGAGAGAGAGAGAGAGAGAGAGAGAGGGGAAGGGTGTGTGTGACGGGGAGAGGGAAAGGGGGAGAGAGGTAGAGTGTGTGGGAGAGACGAGAGAGAGGGCGAGAGAGAAAGGGTATGAGTGCGTGAGAGAGGGAAAGGGTATGAGTGTGAGAGAGATGGCGAGAGAGAAAGGGTATGAATGAGTGAGAGAGAGAGGGCGAGAGAGAAAGGGTATGAATGCGTGTGAGAGAGAGGGCGAGAGAGAAAGGATATGAGTGCATGAGAGAGAGAAAGGGTATGAGTGTGAGAGAGAGAAAGGGTATGAGTGTGAGAGAGAGAGAGAGAAAGGGTATGAGTGCGTGAGAGAGAGAAAGGGTATGAGTGCGTGAGAGAGAGAAAGGGTATGAGTGCGTGAGAGAGAGAAAGGGTATGAGTGTGAGAGAGAGGGCGAGAGAGAAAGGGTATGAGTGCGTGAGAGAGAGAAAGGGTATGAGTGCGTGAGAGAGAGAAAGGGTATGAGTGTGAGAGAGAGGGCGAGAGAGAAAGGGTATGAGTGCGTGAGAGAGAGAAAGGGTATGAGTGTGAGAGAGAGGGCGAGAGAGAAAGGGTATGAGTGCGTGAGAGAGAGAAAGGGTATGAGTGTGAGAGAGAGAGAGAAAGGGTATGAGTGCGTGAGAGAGAGAAAGGGTATGAGTGTGAGAGAGAGGGCGAGAGAGAAAGGGTATGAGTGCGTGAGAGAGAGAGAGAAAGGGTATGAGTGCGTGAGAGAGAAAGGGTATGAGTGTGAGAGAGAGGGCGAGAGAGAAAGGGTATGAGTGCGTGAGAGAGAGAGAGAAAGGGTATGAGTGCGTGAGAGAGAGAGAAAGGGTATGAGTGCGTGAGAGAGAGAAAGGGTGTGAGTGCGTGAGAGAGAGAAATGGTATGAGTACGTGAGAGAGAGAAAGGGTATGAGTACGTGAGAGAGAGAGAAAGGGTATGAGTGCGTGAGAGAGAGAGAGAAAGGGTATGAGTGCGTGAGAGAGAGAGAGAGAAAGGGTATGAGTGCGTGAGAGAGAGAAAGGGTATGAGTGCGTGAGAGAGAAAGGTATGGTGAGAGAAAGGTATGAGTGTGAGAGAGAGAGAGAAAGGGTATGAGTACGTGAGAGAGAGAGAAAGGGTATGAGTGCGTGAGAGAGAGAGAGAAAGGGTATGAGTGCGTGAGAGAGAGAGAAAGGGTATGAGTGCGTGAGAGAGAGAAAGGGTATGAGTGTGAGAGAGAGGGCGAGAGAGAAAGGGTATGAGTGCGTGAGAGAGAGAAAGGGTATGAGTGTGAGAGAGAGGGCGAGAGAGAAAGGGTATGAGTGTGAGAGAGAGGAATGGTATGAGTGTGAGAGAGAGAGGAGAGAGAGAACGGGTATGAGTGTGAGAGAGAGGAAGGGAATGAGTGTGAGAGAGAGAGGTGAGAGAGAACGGGTATGAGTGTGAGAGAGAGAAAGGGTATGAAAGGGAGTGAGAGAGGGAGAGAGGTATGAGAGAGGTGTGAGAGAGAAAGGGTATGAGTGTGAGAGAGTGCGAGAGAGAGAAAGGGTATGAGTGCGTGAGAGAGAGAAAGGAGTGAGAGAGGAGAGGGTATGAGGAGAGAGAAAGGGTATGATGTGGGAGGTGCGAGAGAGAAAGTATGAGTGTGAGAGAGAGGAAGGGTATGAGTGAGAGAGAGTGAGAGAGAGAGAAGGGTAGAGAGTGGGTGAGAGAGAGGGGAGAGAAAGGGTATGAGTGCGTGAGAGAGAAAGGTATGAGTGCGTGAGAGAGAGAAAGGGTATGAGTGTGAGAGAGAGAGAGAAGGGAATGAGTGTGAGAGAGAGGAAGGGTATGAGTGTGAGAGAGAGGAATGGTATGAGTGTGAGAGAGAGAGGAGAGAGAGAACGGGTATGAGTGTGAGAGAGAGGAAGGGTATGAGTGTGAGAGAGGAAGGGTATGAGTGTGAGAGAGAGGGCGAAAGAGAAAGGGTATGAGTGCGTGAGAGAGAGAAAGGGTATGAGTGCGTGAGAGAGGGAAAGGGTATGAGTGTGAGAGAGATGGCGAGAGAGAAAGGGTATGAATGAGTGAGAGAGAGAGGGCGAGAGAGAAAGGGTATGAATGCGTGTGAGAGAGGAAGGGTATGAGTGTGAGAGAGAGAGGGCGAGAGAGAAAGGGTATGAGTGTGTGAGAGAGAAAGGGTATGAGTGTGTGTGAGAGAGAAAGGGTATGAGTGTGTGTGAGAGAGAAAGGGTATGAGTGCGTGTGAGAGAGAGAAAGTGTATGAGTGTGTGAGAGAGAGAAAGGGTATGAGTGCGTGAGAGAGGGCGAGAGAGAAAGGGTATGAGTGAGTGAGAAGTGAGAGAAGAGAGTAGAAAGGGTATGAGTGCGTGAGAGAGAGAAAGGGTATGAGTGTGAGAGAGAGGGCGAGAGAGAAATGGTATGAGTGCGTGAGAGAGAGAGAGAGAGAGGGTGTGAGTGAGAGAGAGAGAGAGAGAGAGTGTGAGAGAGAGAGAGAAAGGGGTAGTGAGTGGGTGAGAGAGAGAAAGGGTATATGTGGGAGAGAGAGAGAAAGGGTTATGTGAGAGAGAGAAAGGTATGAGTGCGTGAGAGAGAGAGAGGGCGAGGGTAGAGAGAAGGGGAGAGAGAGAGGGTATGAGAGAAGAGGAAGGGTATGAGTGCGGGAGAGAGAAAGGGTATGAGTGCGTGAGAGAGAGAGAAAGGGTATGAGTGCGTGAGAGAGAGAGAGGGTATGATGAGAGAGAAGAGTGGTGGATGAGAGAGAGAGAGAAAGGGTATGAGTGCGTGAGAGAGAGAAAGGGTATGAGTGCGTGAGAGAGAGAGAAAGGGTATGAGTGCGTGAGAGAGAGAGAAAGGGTATGAGTGCGTGAGAGAGAGAAAGGGTATGAGTGCGTGAGAGAGAGAAAGGGTATGAGTACGTGAGAGAGAGAAAGGGTATGAGTGCATGAGAGAGAGAAAGGGTATGAGTGCGTGAGAGAGAGAGAAAGGGTATGAGTGCGTGAGAGAGAGAGAAAGGGTATGAGTGCGTGAGAGAGAGAGAAAGGGTATGAGTGCGTGAGAGAGAGAGAGGGCGAGAGAGAAAGGATATGAGTGCGTGAGAGAGAGCAAGGGTATGAGTGTGAGAGAGAGGAAGGGTATGAGTGTGAGAGAGAGAGGGCGAGAGAGAAAGGATATGAGTGTGAGAGAGAGGGCGAGAGAGAAAGGGTATGAGTGCGTGAGAGAGAGAAAGGGTATGAGTGCGTGAGAGAGAGAAAGGGTATGAGTGCGTGAGAGAGAGAGAGAAAGGGTATGAGTGCGTGAGAGAGAGAAAGGGTATGAGTGCGTGAGAGAGAGAAAGGGTATGAGTGCGTGAGAGAGAGAAAGGGTATGAGTGCGTGAGAGAGAGAAAGGGTATGAGTGCGTGAGAGAGAGAAAGGGTATGAGTGTGAGAGAGAGAGAAAGGGTATGAGTGCGTGAGAGAGAGAAAGGGTATGAGTGTGTGAGAGAGAGAAAGGGTATGAGTGCGTGAGAGAGAGACATACCTATAGATTTCTGGAACCTATCATCCGTCGGAGTTTCATCAGGATCTGAACCTACAACAGATAATATGAGGTCATATTTCTTTAAAATAAATAAACTACATATAATAATTAATATTTTTATTGAACAATATTGATATTTATATATATATATATATATATATATATATATATATATATTTATATATATTAGGCAAACACGTAGCACACAAGTTGTTCCTTGATGATATGTGAGAAGCGTTTAAGGATATTTAATAAATTTAATACTATATTATGTTCTTTTTAAAAATACAAAAGCCTACTTTCTCTATTAACACAAAAAAAAAACAACTTTTGTTACGAGTTTGCACGCATTGCCTAAAAAAAACATAATAGGAACTATGAAAATATCGCCACCATTTTTTATTCAGGCCTCCAGTTGATAACCTGCCCACTCCCGTCATCGGAACTTAAAAAAATTTAACTATCTGCTTATAATCGTGGGATGAATTAATGCTGCATTTACGTATAGAGTTCTGTCTAAGTTCTGGTCAAATCGTGCTGACATTGCTCGGCTCCCGATTTAAGTTTGTTAGTAGTATATCTCCCCGTTTTATAGTTTGCTTATACGACAAAAGTGGAATATAAACAAAAAGGTACTCTAAATATAACAAAATAAAACAACTTTTGTACCATCGTGCCCATATTGGCCGTAAAAAACCGCTAGGAAACCTAAATATGGCTCTTCATTTAATTAGAGTTCGTTCCCCGTTTGGTAGCGCCACTTCCTACCTCCATCTGCCTTGGGCTGATTTGTGAATCTAAGTACCATCCACGGCTGTACACCAACAAACGGCATACAATTCATTTCAAATTCGCTCCAGCCGTTTTAGCAAACAGTTCAATCACATACACACAACTACACTAGAATTATATATAAACTTTACTCACCAGAATTCAATTCCCGTACAAGTGAAGACATTGCATTAGTGACAGAGTCGGCCGCTTCGAGCAGATCATTGCACAAGCTCCTGCCGCCCAACGAATTATTGGAGACTGGAAAAATAAAGAAAAACGCTAATATCTCGGTTAATATTTACGATAGAAAAAAAGTGCATATAACAACAATTGTAGAGCATCAATAGTTCAACAAGATTGGTTTTCATAAATAACATTTTACCTCTCAGGCTCATAATACCACGGAGATATTTGGAATATTTTTAAATACCTAAATTTATTCAAGAAACAATGGGCAATAGTTAGTACAAGGAACACTATCCCCACACATAAGCGAGCATGCTGATATACTACGGACAAGGATCAGCCCACACTACCATCTCACGATAATGAACAACACCTCATGTAATATTAAGACCAAAGCTCGTGCGTCACTTTATAAGTACTAGGAACATCTAATTCACAGACACAGGAACGTTCTCAGTGGACTAAATTTTTTGGTAATTGGGCAATATTAGCACAAGGGACCAAATAAGGAGCATGTTTTTTTTTTTTGGGGATCATAAAATAGACAAGGTAACACTTTATTTTGATAAACAACATATGTATTATTAAGACAAGCTGTGGTGACCCATATAGGACATTGAACATTTTAATTAGACACAAGAATACCCTCTCCGCAGATAAAGGAACATGTGATTTATAGACACAGGAACGCCTGACTTTAGATAACACAACTATGTATATTAGAACAATAAGCCTGTGGCGACATATAGACAAAATACATCTTATTTAGACGCCTCATTCTCAGGATACACCTTACAGGGGACTCCACTAATTTATTGCAGATCTGCGGCCCGTAATATTTTGCACATACGGACACCAATACTATGATTAAGGAGCATTGTGATATATAGACAAGGAACGCCTATAATTTAGATGAACAACCTATGTATATTAAGACAAGCTTGTTGGTCATTTATAGACCAGAAGAGTTAATTTCAGACAAGGAACGTTCAGTGGACTCTAAATTTATTGGAGTAAAATGGGCAATAATTTAGACAAGGGTACCTATGAGGTAAGGAGACATGTGAATATATAGACAAGGAAAACCTATATTTAGATATTTAAACTACCTATGTATATTAAGAAAACTGAGCTGTGGTGACATTTATAGACAAAGAAACATCTAATTCAGCAATGAACCTTCAAGTGGACCAAAATGTAATGAGAAATGGGTCCAATATTTTAGAACAAGGAAACTATAGATAAGGAGCATGTGATGATATATAGACAAGGATCGTCTGCAATATAGATAAACAACCCTATGTATAATAAGACAAGCTGTGGTGACAATATAGGACACAAGAACATCCTTATTTAGACATGGAAACCTACTTAGATAAGGAGCCATGATGATATTATAGACAAGGAACGCCCTTGCATCTTCCTAGCATAAACAACTTCTAGTGTATATCCAAGCTACCCCCCCCACCCAAACCATTCTTTTTCGAGAGACTATTTTCTTTTATTGCAGTGCGTGACATATAATGACAAATGGAACATCTTATTTAGACAAGGAAACTATAGATAAGGAAGCATCCGTGATATATAGACAAGGAAACGCCCCCTTATGCATATAGATAAAACAACCTATGTATATTATCAGATAACAAGCTCGTGCGACCATATAGGCTATGAACATCTTATTTAGACAAGGAAACTCAAGTCCGACCCAAAATGTAATGAGCAATGGACATATATTAGACAAGGAACCTATAGATAAGGAAACATCTGTGATAATATAGACAAGGAAAACGCATGCATTTAGATAAACAAACCTATGTATATTAAGTCAAGCAACCTATAGAATAAGGACACATGTGAATATATAGACAAGGAACCTATAACATCTTATTTAGACAAGGAACATGTGATATATAGACAAGGAACGCCTATATTTAGATAAACAACCCCCCCCCCCCCAGACCCCCCCCCCCCCCCCACCCCCCCCCCCCACCGCACACCCCACCCACCCCCCACCCCCCACCCCCCCCCCCGCCCCCCCCCCCCACCCCCCCCCCCCCCCCCCCCCCACCAACCCCCCCAACCACCCCCCCCCCACCCCCCACCCCCCCCCCCCCCCACCCCCCCCCCCCCCCCCCCCCCCCCCCCCCCACCCCCCCCACCCCCCCACCCCCCCCCCCCCCCCCCCCCCCCCCCCCCCGCACCCCCCCCCCCCCACCCACCCCCCCCCCCACCCCCCCCCCCCCCCACCCCCCCCCCCCCCCACCCCCCCCCCCCCCCACCCCCCCCCCCCCCCACCCCCCCCCCCCCCCACCCCCCCCCCCCCCCACCCCCCCCCCCCCCCACCCCCCCCCCCCCCCACCCCCCCCCCCCCCCACCCCCCCCCCCCCCCACCCCCCCCCCCCCCCACCCCCCCCCCCCCCCACCCCCCCCCCCCCCCACCCCCCCCCCCCCCCACCCCCCCATTTTCCCGGAAAGACGACACGAGCAGTCTTGGTCTGGGACACAGCGGAACATGACCTTGCGGGAGGCTACATACCCCCCCGTTGACCCCGATATCTGCTTACTACGAGTGACTTCTAAATAATATAAAAAAAAAAAACAAATTAGTATAAATCAGAAGTGTTACAATAGATAAATGTGCATCGTGCTAAACACTCAACACGACCGCAGCAATATTACAGCGAATAAATACATGATGCTAATGAGAAACCTCCCGACGGAAAGCAGCTGAAATGGAAACAAACAGTTCTGCCGACTTATTACCGGAAAGAAAAACAATTACTCTAATATATCTGAATGTATTAATTTGATCGCAAACTATTTACTATATCTAGTACTGTAATTTATAATGAACCAGAATAATTGTTATCTCGTGTAATAAAGGTCTCTCGAAAACAATATTCGGTATTTAAGCTTGGAATAATGCGGTTTATTATATAACAGAGTATTGTTTATGCGACACGAGCAGGAGTGGGGCTTTGCTCGAGGATGAAAACTGAAAAATGCAAATATCTCGGCTAATATTCAAGATAGAGAATAAATGTATATAACAATATTTATAGGAAATTTAATTTGCAATAAGATTGGTTATGTACAATTTTTCAATCCGACGCATAATAACGGAGATATTTAGAATTTTATTAGAATATATTATATTTAGAAACCCCTCCAATATATATATATATATATATATATATATATATATATATATATATACTAGCTGAGATACCCGGCTTTGCCCGGGAATTCATTTGCATGCTTTACTTTGCACAATATTTTGACATTTACACGTCCCAGTGTTTAGGGTTAATACCCGTCGTTGCTGTGGATTTGTTAATAATAAAATTAATTTTTTATGCAAGACTTCACTGTCCTCCATATTGTCATATTTCTCGTCTCCTGTGCATTATGCATAGATTTGTATTATTAAGATCAAAATATTGACATACATTTGAATTAATTTTTTCAGCTGAGGTACCTGGTAGTTCATATTGAAAAGAAGTGTTGAGCAAATTTCTCTAAATAACAAAATAAACAACTTTTGTTATGTGCATATTTGCCGAAACCCCAATAGGAGACGAAATACCGCTATTTTTAATTTCAGGCCTCCCTTACAACCCCCACTTCTGCCCGTCCCTAGAAATGTTGGTACGGCTTATTATAATGAAGGCGTTAGTGCTAATACACATACCGAGTGTTTAATTATTTATGGAAATATGACAATATAGAGGACAGTGAAGTCTTAAATAAAAAAATTAATTTTATTATTAACAAATCCACAGCAACGACGGGTATTAACCCTAAACACTGGGACGGGTAAATGTCAAAATATTGTGCAAAGTAAAGCCTTGCCAAAAATATACCATCACCATTCAGCCTCAAACGAATTCCCGAGCGAAGCCAGTTATTTGAGCTACTATATATATATATATATATATATATATATATATATATATATATATATATATATATATATATATATAAAATTGTAACCTGTGTCTGTACATTGATTTTTTTTGCGAAATTTCACGATAACTTTTCGCTTCACATGTCATAGACACCATATCTACATTTTGTTTCTTTCGTGTATGTTTGTTTGTTTGTTTGTTTGTTACCTTTTCACGCATAAACGGCTGAACCGAATTATATGAAACTTGGTATATATATTACTACTAACCCAACTTAGACTTTAGGCTATATTAATTTTCTCTGAGACGAACAGGAGTGGGGGTTATAAGGGAAGCCTGAAATTAAAAACAGCGATATTTCGTTTTCTATTGGTTTTTAGGTAAATATGCACATAACAAAAGTTGTTTATTTTGTTATTTAGAGTAACTTTTGTTATAACACTTTTTTCGTATACCGAAGTTTAAATGCGTTATACGCTAAAAATTATAGCGGGAGTCAACAATATTATTTGCAAAAAAAGACTCAACCGAACTAAATAAAACTCGGTATGTGTATTAGCAGTGAGGCCTTCATTATAATAAGCCATACCAACATTTCTATGGACGGGCAGGAGTGGGGGTTGTAAGGGAAGCCTGAAATTAAAAATAGCGATATTTCGTTTCCTATTGGTTTTTCCGCAAATATAAACATAACAAAAGTTGTTTATTTTGTTATTTGGAGTAACTTTTGTTATATACACTTTTGTCGTATACCTAAGTATAAATGAGTTATACGTTAAAACTTTAGCGGGCACTAACGGCTGAACCGAACTTAACAAAACTCGGTATGTCAATTAGCATTAATTCTTCCATGATTAAAGCTATATTAAAATTTTTAGGTTAGAACGGGAGTGGGGGTTATAAGGGAGGCCTGAAATAAAAATTCACCATATTTACATGTATAAGAGACGGGAAATATGACGGGACTGTGTAGCCTTATCGAACAAATAATTCTATTATTAGCAAATCACCGGCAACGACGGGTATCAATCCTAAACACTGGGAAGGGTAAATGTCAAAATATTGTGCAATGTAAAGCCTGCTATAAAATACCATCACCATTCAGCCTCAAATGAATTCCCGAGCGAAGCCGGGTATCTGGGCTAGTATATATATATATATATATATATATATATATATATACTTACATAGGTGCTGTATTCTCTGACAGCGTGTTCTACGCTGTGTCCTCCCGTCGCTCGGCCCGTCCAGAAGCAGTCCTGGCACATTGTGTACGAACTGCACTTAACGCATTTATACCTAAAAATATTAAAAAACATAAAATTAAAATAATTAATATTTCCGCAAAAAAAAAAATTTGTTAAAGGGGGGGGGGGTCGTATCGAACAAAAATGTAAATTTTTGAGTATTTATGGATTAATGAATAAAGCATTGTTGCCAACTTTGAGGGATATTTTATTCGTTCATGGCTGGCAACATTACAACCTTTGACCTTTTAGTTCATATAGTATATAGTAAATTAATAATATTCAACAACAATAAGAATAATTATTAAAATTAGCGAGTAATTAGAATTGTAGTTAATAATCATACCTGAAGCCTGTATATTCTTTGCGAAGGCACGAATCGCACTGAGTTGAATGGACGACTGAAAATACACATATTATTATTATGTGATGTAGTATTTAAATAAAACTCGTTAAGGTTTGTCTGATTTTCAATTTAGATTTGAACCAAAAAAATAAAGAAAGAGAAGAAGGAGAGGTGCAAGAGAGAAAGGGAAGAAGGAGGGAGGAGGGCAAGAGAGACAAAGAGGAGGAATGGAAGAGAGAGAGAGAGAGAGAGAGAGAGAGAGGAGAGAGAGAGAGAGAGAGAGAGAGAGAGAGAGAGAGAAAGAGAGAGAGAGAGAGAAAGAGAAGAGTGCAAGAGATAGAGAGGAAGGTGGAGCGCAAAAGAGAGAGAAAGAGAAGAAGGAGGGGTATGAAAGATAGAGAGAAACAGAAGAAGAGGGAGTGAGAGAAAGAGAAGGAAGGGTAAGAGAGATAGAGAGAAAGAGAAGGAGGGGTATGAGAGATAGAGAGAGAAAGAGAAGGAGGGGTATGAGAGATAGAGAGAAAGAGAAGGAGGGGTATGAGAGATAGAGAGAAAGAGAAGAAGAGGGAGTGAGAGAAAGAGAAGGGAGGGCAAGAGAGATAGAGAGAAAGAGAAGAAGAGGGAGCGAGAGAAAGAGAAGGAAGGGCAAGAGAGATAGAGAGAAAGAGAAGGAGGGGTATGAGAGATAGAGAAGGAGGGGTATGAGAGATAAAGAAGGAGGGGTATGAGAGATAAAGAAGGAGTGGTATGAGAGATAGAGAGAAAGAGAAGAAGAGGGAGCGAGAGAAAGAGAAGGAAGGGCAAGAGAGATAGAGAGAAAGAGAAGGAGGGGTATGAGAGATAGAGAAGGAGGGTTATGAGAGATAGAGAAGGAGGGGTATGAGAGATAGAGAAGGAGGGGTATGAGAGATAAAGAAGGAGGGGTATGAGAGATAGAGAGAAAGAGAAGAAGAGGGAGCGAGAGATAGAGAAGGAGGGTTATGAGAGATAGAGAAGGAGGGGTATGATAGATAAAGAAGGAGGGGTATGAGAGATAGAGAGAAAGAGAAGAAGAGGGAGCGAGAGAAAGAGAAGGAAGGGTAAGAGAGATAGAGAGAAAGAGAAGGAGGGGTATGAGAGATAGAGAGAAAGAGAAGGATGGGTATGAGAGATAGAGAGAGAACAAGAAGGAGTGCACGTGAGGGTGAAAGAGAGGTAAGAGGGGTGCAAGAGAGAGAGAGAGAGAAAGAGAAGAAAGAGGGGCGCGGGAAAGAAAGAGAGAAGAAGTAGGGGTGTGAGAGATAGGGAGAGAAGGAGAAGGGAAAGAGAGGAAGGGGCCGAGCACAACAAGAAGAGAAGAGAAATGCAAGAGGAGAGTGAAAGGAATAGAAGAATGAGATAAGAGAAGGAAGGGTGAGTGAGATCAGAGAGAAAGAGAAGGAGTGCAAAATGATAGATAGAGTGATCGAAGAGAGAAGGGTATGAGTGATAGAGAGAAAGAGAAGGAGGGGTATGAGAGATAGAGAGAAAGAGAAGGAGGGGTATGAGAGATAGAGAGAGAAAGAGAAGGAGGGGTATGAGAGATAGAGAGAAAGAAAAGGAGGGGTATGAGAGATAGAGAGAAAGAGAAGGAGGGGTATGAGAGATAGAGAGAGAAAGAGAAGGAGGGGTATGAGAGATAGAGAGATAGAAAAAGGGGTATGAGAGAATAGAAGAGCAAAGAGAAGGAAGGGGTAAGAGAGATAGAGAGACTAAGAGAAGGAGGGGTATATGAGAGATAGAGAGAGGAAAGAGAAGGAGGGGTAAGAGAAATAGAGAAAGGAGAAGGAGGTAATGGAGAGATATGAGAGAAAGAGGAAGGAGGGGTATGAGAGATAGAGAGAAAGAGAAGGAAGGGGTATGAAGAGATAGAGAGAAAAGGAAGGAAGGGTAAGAGAGATAAGAGAGAAGGATGAAGAGGGTAATGAGAGATAGAGAGAGGAGAAAAAGAGATATAGGAGGGGTCATAAAGGGTCTGAGAGATAGAGAGAAAGAGAAGGAGGGGTATGAGAGATAGAGAGAGAAAGAGAAGGAAGGGTAAGAGAGATAGAGAGAAAAGACAAAGGAAGGGATATTGAAAGATAGAGAGAAAGAGAAGGAGGGGTATGAGAGATAGAGAGAAAGAGAAGGAGGGGTATGAGAGATAGAGAGAAAGAAAAGGAGGGGTATGAGAGATAGAGAGAAAGAAAAGGAGGGGTATGAGAGATAGAGAGAAAGAGAAGATGGGGCCTGAGAGATATGTGAGTGTGAATGAATGGTGGGGTTGAGTGATAGAGAGAAAGATAAGGAGGGGTATGATAGATAGAGAGAGAAAGAGAAGGAAGGGTAAGAGAGATAGAGAGAAAAAAAAAAAGAGAAGGAGGGGGGGGGGGGGATGATAGATTAGAGAGAGAAAGAAAGGAAGGTAAAGAGATAGAGAGAAGGAGAAGGAGGCGTATGAGAGATAGAGAAGAAAGAGAAGGAGGGGTTATGAAGAGATAGAGAGAGAAGAGAAGGCAGGGTATGGTATGAGAGATAGAGAGAGAAAGAGAAAAGGAGGGGTATGAGAGAATAGAGAGAAAGAGAAAGGAGGCTGGTATGAGAGATAGAGAGAGGAGAGAAAGAGAAAGGAGGGGTATGAGTGATGACGGAGATAGGAGGAGAAAGAAAAGGAAGGGGTATGAGAGATAGAGAGAGGAAAGAGAAGGAGGAGATATGAGAGATAGAGAGAAAGAAAAAGAGAGGCGGTATGAGAGATATGAGAAGGAGAAGTGTGAAGGAGGGGTATGTGAGATGAGACGAAGAGATAGGAGGGGTATGAAGAGATAGAGAGAAAAGAAAGATAAAGGAGGGGTTATGAAGAGATAGAGAGAAAAAGAGAAGGAGGTGGTAATATGAGAGTTATGAGAGAAAGAAAAGGAAGGGCCCATGAGTGATAGATAAGGCTAAAGGGGGGAATGAGCGATAGAAGAGAAGAGAAGGTAAGTGTTGTATCGGCTGTAATTAAGTATTCGATACGAATTAATTGTATCGAAAAGCATGTTCTGCCGAGTATATTTAAATGCGTCTATTATATTTTAAAGAATAACCTCGTCTTCTTCTATCGGAAATTTGCCTGTTTTTACGTACAATGTATTGTTTTAGTTTTTGTAGTTGGTTAGTATCAATAGTATGCTATAGTATATTAAGTGTTTATCTGTTTGTCGAAAAGCTCGAATATTCTCAGCGGCAAGTATTGTTGTCTTGATGTTGACAATCGTCGGTAGTAAGATTTAAGTATACAGTCTCCATACCTACCTTAATTGTGCATGTAAAAGTCTGTCTGTATGTAAATTCGCCTGTTGAAATAGGTGGTAGATGTCCCTTTATTAGTATACACCGTCCGTCGTTTGTTGCCACTATTCAGTTTGACGAGCTTCTTAACATATAATTTTACAATGGGCCGTTACTGGAGATTTTATTGTAAACATTCCGGTAATTGTGCAATCTTTCGAAGCATGACTTAAGCAGCTCCTATCCGGCACGATTCATTTCCAAAAATAATCAGAATGTGCTTTAACCCATGAATAAATAATCTATGTTAAATATGATTTAATCCCTATATAATCTCTCACTATATATATATATATATATATATATATATATATATATATATATATATATATATAAATATATATAATTTCAGTTTACCATTTTCAACGGAAGCCAGCCGATGGAGCAGCGGGAGCCAAACCATTACAGGAGGTCCAGGGTCCGACATCATAGTGTCCAGGAAATCATTCACCGTAACTTTACCGTTCTGAAAAAAAAAAAACAGAATAAATACTTTATAAATAAAGTATAAAGTTATAAATAAAAATAAAGTCATTATTGAAAATAAATCTCAATTGTTGTTATATGCACTTTATCTCTATCGCAAATATTAACCGAGATACACTAGCTTTTTCTTCTAAGAATGAGTTCAACATGGTTAGTATCTCAGACCTACTAATCATATTTATTTTAGCCTAAAATTCCAAATATCTCCTGTTATTATGTTGGCTCTTGAGAGTAAATTGTTGCATAAGAACGCAAATCTTGGAAATTGAGAACTATTGATTGCTCTATCAATTGTTGTTATAGTGCACTTTTTTCTCAATCGCAAATATTACAGCCGAGCGCATGGTTAGCATAATATGTTGCCTTACCAGCAAGAGAACATTGTTGAAGATCAGGTTCCTCCGTGTATAGGGAACGATAGGCGAGATGAGTTCTTACACACAGGGCCGGGCAAAGGGAGTGTTTTGGGATCTGGTGCCCGAAAGATACAGGGTCTGAAACTATGGAGATGACCACATAGCCGTTGTCGTCGCAGCAATTGGGTAAAATAACAATCTGTAGTAATAGACACAAATATATATATATAAATATTAAAATTTTAGTTAGAGAGATAGTGAGAGGGAGACGGAGGGAGAGAAGAGAGATGAGGTAGCAAGAGGGAAGGGACGAGGGGAGAAAGAGAAGAGAAGAGAGAGTCGAGAGACGAGGAGAGCGTAGAAGAGGAGAGAGATAAAATGTCTGTGACGTGAGACGAGGAGAGAGAGGAGGGGAGAGAGAGAGAGGGGGGGAGAGGAGAGAGAGAGACCAGAGAGGTGGGAAGGGGGTGAGAAAGGACAGAAGGAGAGAGAGGCAAGGGGGAGAGAGGTGAGGAAGAGGGGAGGAAATGAGAGGAGAAGAGTGGAGAGGGGGGAAAGCAGAGGTGAGGAAGGGGGAGAGAGAAAGAGAGAGAGGGGAGTGAGAGAGTGGGGGGAAGGGAAAGAAAGAGAGGAAGAGATGGAGAGTGGGGCGGAGGTGGGGAAGGGGAAGGGAGAGGAAGGGAGAGAGATAAGGTGTGATAGGGGGATGGGAGAAAGAGAGGACAGAGAGTGGGTGGTAAGAGGTGGGGAAGGGGAGCGAGAAAGATGAGAGAGAGCGAGACGTTGAGCGTGGGGGGAGGAGAGAGAGGTGGGGAAAGCGGGAGAAGAGAAAGAGAGAGAGAGATGGCGGGAGGAGGAGGATCGAGGATGGGAAGGGGGCGAATGAGCTGAGAGAGAGAGAGAGACGGTGAGGAAGAGAGAAGAGAGACGAAGAGAGTGTGGAGGGAGATAGGTGGGGGAAGGGGAAGTAAGAAAGACGGTGAGAGTTGTAGAGAGGAGGGAGAGGTGGGGAAGGGGGAGGAAGAGAGAGAGGGGGGAGCGGGGGGAATGTGGAGAAAGAGAGCGAGAGAGAGAGGGGGGGGGAGAAAAGTTGGATGGAGAGGGGGGGAGGACTCAGATGGGGAAGGGGGGAAAGGAAAGAGAGAGAGTGAGGGGGGAGAGAGTGGGGAAGGGGCAGAAGTAAAGACGAGGATAGAGAGAGAGGACGGGTTGAAGGTGGGGAGGGGGAGAGAAAAGGAGAGGAAGAGAGGACAGACTGAGTTAACCCCCCACCCCCCTGAGGTGGGGAAGGGGAGAAGAGTGGAAAGAGAGAGTGGGGGGAGAGGTGGGGAAGGGGGAGAAAGAGAGGGAAGATGAGAGAGGGAGGGCAACGAGGAGGTTGAAGGGGGAGGAAGAGAGAGAGGGGGCACGGAGGTTGAGAGGGGAAGGAAGGTGGAGGGAAAGCAGAGAGAGGAAGACTTATGAGAGGGTGGAGAGGAGGGAGAGAGAGAATGACGATGAAGGAGAGAGTGAGAGGGGGCGAAGAGAACGAGAGTTAATAGGGGAGGGAAAGAGAGAGGGGGGGGGGAAGAGGGAGACAGGGCAAAGGGCAAGATGCAGAGAGAATAGGAAGAGGGAAGGTTGAGAGCATCACACATGAGAGGGAGGAAGAAAATGAAGAAGGTACACTAGGGCGATGAGAGAAGAGAGAATAGAGAGACGGATGGAGGAGCATGAGGACGAGAGTGAGGGATGGGAGGGTAGGGAGAAAGAGGGAGAGAGAGGAGAGAGAGAGAGAGACTGAGAGAGAGTAGGAGGGAGTGGAAGGGAGGGAGCTAGGATCGGGAGGGAGAGAGAGAGGGAGGGGGAGAGAGAGAGAGAGATGGGAGAGAGAAGAGATGGAAAGCTGAAGAGAGAGATGAGATGAGAGGAGAGACGAGAGAAGAGAAGAGAGATGACGGAGAGAGTGAAGAGAGAGTCGAGAGAGGAGAGAGTGGAGTCGAGAGATATTGAGAAGTGAGGAAGAGAGAGATGACCGAGAGAAGGGAAGAGAGGGACGTAGGAGAGAGAGAGTGAGAGAGAGAAGAGGCAGAGAGAGAATGAGTAGATGAGACGATGAAGAGGGAGAGAGAGATGGTAGTGATGTCGAAAGTGGACGAGATGACGAGAGAGAGACTGAGAAGAGAGAGAGGTGAGCGAGACGTAAGAGTGAGTTAGTCCGAGAGTGTGAGGTGAGAACGAAGCAGAGTGACGTGCGATTGAGACAGGAAGACGAACGAGAGAGAGAGAGAGAGAGAAGAGTGGAGAGTGACGAGAGTATGAGAAGACTTCAGAGAGACGGAAGTAGAGACGGAGAGTGAAAATGTAATCTAAAAATGCTTCTGATTTGACTTACATCTCAGTTTGTCCATGAGTTTGCCAGCGCACATTGTAGCCAGGGCCACCTTGATACTGAACACTCGGATCCTACCCGTGTTCTCTCTGCAAATGCAACATGGTGAATGGTTATTAGCAATAAACTGTAAGGTAGGCAAGAGTTACGGGAAGTGGAATGAAGAGGTTTGGCTGGAGTTTTGGTAGGGCTATAGCAGAAGTTTTGGCAGGAGAAATGGTAAGGTATAATTTGGTATAATAGATTTGGTAGGAATTTAGGAGACTGTTTGGCAGGTGCAATGTTCTAAGGTTTGGTAGGAGTTATGGTAAGAGGTTTGGAAGGACCATACTAGAAGGTTTGCTTGGAGTTATTGTAAGAGGTTTGGTAGGAGATAGGTTGGGCCATAGCAGAAGGTTTGGAAGGAGTCACAATGGTAAGGTATAATTTGTTATTAATAGGTTTTGGTAGGAATATTAAGGAGATGGTTTGGAAGGTTCAATGTTCTAACGGGTTTAGTAAGTGTTTTGGCAGTATGGGGATAAGAGGTTTGGACAGGACCATAGCAGTAAGGTTTGTTGGAGTTATTGTAAGAGGTTAGGTAGGAGATAGGCTTGGCCATAGCAGAAGTTTGGACTGGAAGGCAGCAATGGTAAGGTATTTAAATTTTTTGGTTTTATAATAGGTTTGGTACTGGAATATAAGGAGATGGTTTGGAAGGTTCAATGTTCTAAGGTTTTGTTAAGGATTGGGATGGTATGGTCCTATGGTGAATGAGGTTTGGATAGGACCTTAGCAGAAGGTTTGCTTGGAGTTATTGTAAAGAGGTTTGGTCAGGAGATAGGTTGGCCATAGCGAAGGTTTGGAAGGAGCAATGGTAAGGTATAATTTGTTATAATAGGTTTGGTAGGAATATAGGAGATGGTTTGGAAGGTTCAATGTTCTAAGGTTTTTTAGGGGATTTGGTATGTAGGTTTAAGAGGTTTGAAGGACTATAGCAGAAGGTTTGCTTGGAGTTATTGTAAGAGGTTTGGTAGGAGATAGGTTGGCCATAGCAGAAGGTTTGGCAGGAGCAATGGTAAGGTATAATTTGTTATAATAGGTTTTGGTAGGAAATAAGGAGATGGTTTGGAAGGTTCAATGTTCTAAGGTTTGTTAGGATTTGCTATGGTAAGAGGTTTGGAAGGGACTATAGCAGAAGGTTTGCTTGGAGTTATTGTAAGAGGTTTGGTAGGAGATAGGTTGGCCATAGCAGATGGTATTGTGAAGGAGCAATGGTAAGGTACTAATTTGTTATAATAGGTTTGGTAGGAAATATAGGAGATGGTTTGGAAGGTTCAATGTTCTAAGGTTTGTTAGGATTTGGTATGGTAAGAGGTTTGGTAGAGGACTATAGCAGAAGGTTTGCTTGGAGTTATTGTAAGAGGTTTGGTAGGAGATAGGTTGGCCATAGCAGAAGGTTTGGAAGGAGCAATGGTAAGGTATAATTTGTTATAATAGGTTTGGTAGGAATATAGGAGATGGTTTGGAAGGTTCAATGTTCTAAGGTTTGTTAGGATTTGGTATGGTAAGAGGTTTGGAAGGACTATAGCAGAAGGTTTGCTTGGAGTTATTGTAAGAGGTTTGGTAGGAGATAGGTTGGCCATAGCAGAAGGTTTGGAAGGAGCAATGGTAAGGAGCTATGGTAAGGTATAATTTGTTATAATAGGTTTGGTAGGAATATAGGAGATGGTTTGGACGGTTCAATGTTCTAAGGTATTGTTAGGATTTGGTATGGTTAATGAGGTTTGGTGTTGAAAGGACTATAGCATAAGGTTTGCTTGGAGTATATTGTACGAGAGGTTTGGTAGGAGATAGGTTGGCCATAGCAGAAGGTTTGGAAGGAGCAATGGTAAGGTATAATTTGTTATAATAGGTTTGGTTTATAATAGGTTGGTAGCATATCGGAGATGGTTTGGAAGGTTCAATGTTCTAAGGTTTGTTAGGATTTGGTATGGTAAGAGGTTTGGAAGGACTATAGCAGAAGGTTTGCTTGGAGTTATTGTAAGAGGTTTGGTAGGAGATAGGTTGGCCATAGCAGAAGGTTTGGAAGGAGCAATGGTAAGGTATAATTTGTTATAATAGGTTTGGTAGGAATATAGGAGATGGTTTGGAAGGTTCAATGTTCTAAGGTTTGTTAGGATTTGGTATGGTAAGAGGTTTGGAAGGACTATAGCAGAAGGTTTGCTTGGAGTTATTGTAAGAGGTTTGGTAGGAGATAGGTTGGCCATAGCAGAAGGAAGGCAATGGTCTAAAGCGGCCCTTACACGGTCATTAATAATGACATTACTTTATCAGAATGACATTAATACTGATCGTGTAACGTCGACAAAGTTGGAATGACGAGGGGGAATGATGCGAATCCGGATTTTCTGATCTCGGCACATCATTACTGTAGACGGGAGGGGATACTGTCATTAAATAATGATAGTGGTAAGGTGTGCAGGCATCATTACTCATTCTTGCCAACACGGAAATTGTGAAGACAACATTTCCGCTCCGGAGAGTGAATGTTGTATGAAACTCCAGTGATTGTTTTTGTCAATATTTTAATATCAAAATGTACCGAAGAATTACCAGCATTAGGAAATCCTTCAGATTCAAAATTATAAAATAAAAGGAATGCCGCACCGAGAAACTGCTGTCAAGCCTACGAAAAATGCAAACCTAGAGCCCACGATATCTGACGTCAGACTTAAAATTAATACTCACAGAATGTAAACTAACCGAAAAAGAGTTTAAAAAAAAAGTCCGTTCAAGCAGGGGCTGCGTAAACTAAGCAGATTTCCCACAAGTTTTTCAATAGAGAAATCTGCCTAATAACAACTGTAGTAGTAAGATTCCTCTAAACCTAAAACATTAATTAGGGCGTAAAAAACCCAGTAGTTTCTAGGCCCCAAAAAACAGTTAACCTAACATCTAAACCTATTCACGAGGGACGAAAATTAGTTATAGAAAACGGCCGCCAGAAAGCCTCTCGGCGGAAAGTCCGAAACAGCCTACTGGTGAACCACACGCAGAATACAAATGCAAATATCCTCGGTTAATATTCAAGATACAGTATAAATGTATAAATCAATATGTATAGTACATTTAATTTGCAATATAGATTTATCTCTATAAAATTTTTCGATTTGATGCATAATAACGGAGATATATTGAATTTTCAAAAAATCCTCCCCTCTCAAAACCCCCCCTCCCACTGGTCCGATTTTCATCCAATAACGAACTTGATCTTTCTTTTTTACAGTATAACGATTACATTCCGAGAGTTTTTGGTAAAAGATCAAAAACAAAAATTGCGACCGCGCTAGAGCGTTTAACCAGACCAAATATATATATATAAATATATATATATATTATATCTAATATATATATATATATATATAAAATATATATATATAAATAATTTTGAAACGGACCTCATTTTTCGTCATCTCCTGGTTAGGATCGATGGACATTTGAAGAAATTTTTTCGAAACTGCTCGCATCATGAGTACGGACTCAATAGCTGATTTTCCCTTACGGGAAATCCTGCTAAAAATAGAGGACACCCCACAAGCTCAGGGGCTGGAAGCCGACCGTATGTATATTCATACCGTCCTCGTGGGTTTTTACAACGCATTGCAATTTATTAACAATTTTAAGCAACCTGTTGACCCTTGGGGAACTCCCGCAAATAAAAGTAAGTACAATGCCTTTTAAATTATGTTGTTTTAATTTTTCGGTGTCTCCCCTAAATTCATTCAATAAACAAATATGAGAATACCGATTCACGTTTTTTTTTTAAGCCCCCACTCCTTCATTCCAACGTTTATGTTTTTACCATCGCCGTTTTGGTAGCTAAAGCCAAAATTATAGTAATTACAAGCGGTTTTGTGTGGATCCATTTTATTTTATATTACGTCTTGCTTTGGACAGAGACCACCACTGTACTGAAGGAAAGTAATGACAATAAAAATGATTGTGTAAGGTTTTTACAGTAATGATAATCTGGAATGAAGTGCATTCGCAAAAAATGTCATTATTAATGACCGTGTAAGGGCCGCTTAAGGTTTGGTATGGTAAGAGGTCTGGAAGGACTATAGCAGAAGGCTTGGCAGGAGCAATGGTAAGGTATAATTTGTTATAATAGGTTTGGTAGGAATATAGGAGATGGTTTGAGAAAGTTCAATGGTTCTATAGGTTTGTTAGGATTTGGGTATGGTAAGAGGTCTGGAAGGACTATAGCAGAAGGCTTGGCAGGAGCAATGGTAATGTATAATTTGTTAGAATTAGTTTGTAGTAGGAATATAGGAGATGGTTTGGAAGAAGGTTCAATGTTCTAAGGTTTGTGTAGGATTTTGGTAAATTGGGTAAAGAGGTCTGGAAGGACTATAGCATAAGCTGCAGGAGCAATGGTAAGGATGCTATAATTTGTTATAATAGGTTTGGTAGGAATATAGGAGATGGTTTGGAAAAGTTCAAATGTTCTAAAAGGTTTGTTAGGATTTGGTGTATTATGGTAAGAGGGTTTGGAAAAAGGACTATAGCAGAAGGCTTGGCACGGAGCAATGGTAAGGTATAATTTGTTATAAATAGGATTTGGTAGGAATATAAGGAGATGGTTTGGAAGAGTTCAACCAATGTTCTAAGTTTTGTTAGGATTTGGTATGGGTAAGAGGTCTGGAAGGACTATAGCAGAAGGCTTGGCAAGGAGCAATGGTAAGGTATAATTTGTTATAATAGGTTTGGTAGGATATAGGAGAATGGATTTGGAAAGTTCAATGTTCTAAGGTTTTGTTAGGGAATTTGGTATGGTAAGAGGTCTGGAAGGACTATAGGCAGAAGGGCTTGGCAGGAGCAATGGTAAGGTATAATTTGTTATAATAGGTTTGGTAGGAATCTAGGAGATGGTTTGGAAAGTTCAATGTTCTAAGGTTTGTTAGGATTTGGTATGGTAAGAGGTCTGGAAGGACTATAGCAGAAGGCTTGGCAGGAGCAATGGTAAGGAAATGAATATGTTTTATAATAGGTTTGGGTATAAATAGAGGAGATGGTTTGGAAAGTTCAATGTTCTAAGGTTTGTTAGGATTTGGTATGGTAAGAGGTCAGGAAGGGACTTTATAGCAAGAAGGCTTGGCAGGTGCAATGGTAAGGTAATAATTTGTTATAATAGGTTTGGTAGGAATATAGGAGATGGTTTGGAAAGTTCAATGTTCTAAGGTTTGTTAGGATTTGGTATGGTAAGAGGTCTGGAAGGACTATAGCAGAAGGCTTGGCAGGAGCAATGGTAAGGTATAATTTGTTATAATAGGTTTGGTAGTGAATATATAGGTAGATGGTTTGAGAAAGTTCAATTTTCTAAAAGGTTTGTTAGGATTCTGGGTTATGGTAATGAGGTTTGGCAGGACTATAGCAGAAGCTTTGCAGGAGCAATGGTTAAGGTATAATTTGTTATTAATTAGGGTTTGGTAGAGAATATAGGAGATGTGTTTGTGGGAAGTTCAATGTTCTAAGGTTTGTTAGGATTTGGTATTGGTAAGAGGTTTGGAAGGACTATAGCAGGAAGGCTTGGCAGGAGCAATGGTAAGGTATTAATTTGTATATAAATAGGTTTGGGGGTAGGAATATAGGGAAGATGGTTTGGAATGTTCAAATGTTTCTAAGGTTTGTTAGGATTTGGTATTATGGTAAGAGGTTTGGAAAGGAACTATAGCAAAGGTTTTTTTATTTTTGTGCCCCTTGGAGTTATTTATTGTAAGAGGTTTGGTTAGAGATAGGTTGGCCATAAGCAGAAGGTTTGGAATGGAGCAAAGGTAAGGTATAAATTGTTATCAATAAGGTTTGGTAGGAATATAGGAGATGGTTTGGAAAGTTCAAAGTTTCTAAGGTTTGTTAGGATTTGGTATGGTAGAGGTTTGGAAGGACTATAGCAGAAGGCTCAGGCAGGAGTCAATGGTAAGGTAAAATTTGGTTTTATAAAAGTTTGTTAGGAATATAGGGAGATGGTTTTGGAAAGTTCAATGAGTTCTAATGTTTGTTAGGATTTTGGTATTGGTAAGAGGTCTGTGAAGGACTATAGCCAGAAGGCTTGGCAGGAGCAATGGAAAGGTATAATTTGTTTATAATAGGTTTTGGTCAGGAATATAGGAGATGGTTTTGGAAAAGTTTCAATGTTCTAAGGTTTTTGTAGGATATGGGATGGTAAGAGGTTTGGAAGGACTATAGCAGAAAGGCTTGGCAGGAAGCAAATGGTAAGTTATAATTTGTTATAATTATGTTTGGTAGGAATATAGGAAGATTTTTTGGATAAGTTCAAATGTTCTAAGGTTTGTTAGGATTTGGCTATGGTTCAGATCTGGAAGGACAATAGGCCGAAGGCTTGGCCAGGAGCAATGGTAAGGTATAGAATTTGTTATAATAGGTTTGGTAGGAATATAGGAGATGGTTTTGGAAAGTTTCAATGGTTCCTAAGGTTTTGTTAGGATTTGGTATAATGGTAAGAGGTTTGGAAGGACTATAGCAAAAGAAGGCTTGGCAGGAGCAATGGTAAGGAATAATTTGTTATAATATGAATGGTAGGAATATAGGAGATGATGTTGGAAAGTTTCAAATGATCTATAGGTTTTTGTAGGATTTGGTATGGTAAAGAGGGTTTGGAAAGGACTATAGGCAGAAGGCTTGGCAGGAGCAATGGTAATGGTTAATTAATTTGTTATAATAGGTTTTGGTAGCGAAAATAGGTGATGGTTTTTGGAAAGTTCAATGTTCTAAGGTTTGTTAGGATTTTGGTATGGTAAGACGCCGTTTCGGAATGGACTAAAGCAAAGGCTTGGCAGGAGCAATGGTAAGGTAATAATTTGTTATAATAGGTTTGGATAGTAATATTAGGAGATGGTTTGGAAAGTTCAAAAAATGTTTCTAAGGGGTTTGTTAGATTTGGTATGGTAAGAGGTTTGAAGGACTATAGCAGAAGGCATTGCTAGGAGCACAATGGTAAGGTATAATTTGTTATAATAGGTTTGGTAGGAAATATAGGAGATGGTTTGGAAAGTCTTTCAATGTTCTAAGGTTTTGTTAGGATTTGGTATGGTAATGAGGTTTGGAAGGACTATATCAGAAGGCTTGGCAGGAGCAATGGAAAGGTATGAATTTTGTTATACTAGGTTTGGTAGGAAATATAGGAGTGGTTTTGGAAAGTTTCAATGGTTCTAAGGTTTGTTAGGATTTGGTATGTAAGAAGGTTTGAAGGGACTATAGCAGAAGGCTTGGCAGGAGATACAAATGGTAAGGTAATAATTTGTTTATTAATAGATTTAGGTAGGGAATATAGGAATGGAGTTTGGAAAGTTTCATTGTTCTAAGGGTTTGTTTAGGATTTGGTATGGAAGAGGTCTGGAAGGACTATAGCAGAAGGCTTGGCCGGACATTGGTAAGTATAAATTGTTTAATACTAGGTTTGGTTAGGAATAATAGGAGATCTGGTTTTGGAAAGTTCAATGTTCCTGAAGGTTTGTTAGGATTTAGTATTGGTAAGAGGTCTGGAAGGACTATAGCAGAGCTTGGCAGAGCAAATGGTAAGGTATAATTTGTTATAATAGGTTTGGTAGGAATATAGGAGATGGTTTGGAAAGTTCAATGTTCTAAGGTTTGTTAGGATTTGGTATGGTAAGAGGTTTGGAAGGACTATAGCAGAAGGCTTGGCAGGAGCAATGGTAAGGTATAATTTGTTATAATAGGTTTGGTAGGAATATAGGAGATGGTTTGGAAAGTTCAATGTTCTAAGGTTTGTTAGGATTTGGTATGGTAAGAGGTTTGGAAGGACTATAGCAGAAGGCTTGGCACGAACAATAGGATAAGGTTTAGCAGGAATATAGAGGACAGGTTGGTAGGAGCAATGGGTTTGCTTGGAGTTATTGTAGGAGGTTTGGTAGGAGATAGGTTGGGCCATAGCAGAAGGCAGGCAATGGTCTAAGGTTTGGAACGACCATAGCAGAAGGTTTGGCAGGAGCAATAGGATAAGGTTTAGCAGGAGTATAGCAGACAGGTTGGTAGGAGCAATGGGAGTAAGAGGTTTGGTAGGAGATAGGTTGGGCCATAGCAGAAGACAGGCAATGGTCTAAGGTTTGGAACGACCATAGCAGAAGGTTTGGCAGGAGCAGTAGTGTAAGGTTTAGCAGGAATATAGCAGACGGGTGGGTAGGAGCAATGGGGGTAAGAGGTTTGGTAGGAGATAGATTACTCCTCCCAAACCTCTTACCATAACTCCTCCCAAACCTCTTACCATAACTCCTCCCAAACTCTATATCCAACCAAACCTCTTACCATAACTCCTCCCAAACCTCCTGCTACACCCCTCTCAAACCTCTTACCATAACTCCTCCCAAACCTCTTACCATAACTCCTCCCAAACCTCTTACCATAACTCCTCCCAAACCTCTTACCATAACTCCTCCCAAACCTCTTACCATAACTCCTCCCAAACCTCCTGCTATACTCCAACCAAACCTCTTACCATAACTCCTCCCAAACCACCTGCTATACTCCAACCAAACCTCTTACCATAACTCCTCCCAAACCTCCTGCTATACTCCAACCAAACCTCTTACCATAACTCCTCCCCAACCTTCTATTATACCCTTATCAAACCTCTTACCATAACTCCTCCCCAACCTTCTATTATACCCTTATCAAACCTCTTACCATAACTCCTCCCCAACCTTCTATTATCCCCCCATCAAACCTCTTACCATAACTCCTCCCCAACCTTCTATTATACCCCCCTCAAACCTCTGCCCATAACTCCTCCCCAACCGTCTATTATACCCCCAGCAACCTCTTACCAGAACTCCTCCCCAACCTTCGATTATACCCCTCCCAAACCTCTTACCATAACTCCTCCCAGACAAACCTTCTATTAGACCTCAATCAAACCTCTTACCATAACTCCCCCAAACCTTCTATTATACTCTTATCAAACCTCTTACTATAACTTCTCCCAAACCTTCTGATATACCCCTATGAAACCTCTTACCATAACTCCTCCAAACCTTCTATTATACCCCTATCAAACCTCTTACCATAACTCCTCCAAACCTTCTATTATACCCCTATCAAACCTCTTACCGTAACTCCTCCCAAACAAACCTTCTATTAGACCTCAAACAAACCTCTTACCGTAACTCCTCCCCATCCTTCTATTATACCCCTATCAAACCTCTTACCATAACTCCTCCCCAACCTTCTATTATACCCCTATCAAACCTCTTACCATAACTCCTATCCAACCTTCTATTATACCCTCATCAAACCTCTTACCATAACTCCTCCCCAACCTTCTATTATACCCCTATCAAACCTCTTACCATAACTCCTCCCCAACCTTCTATTATACCCTCATCAAACCTCTTACCATAACTCCTCCCCAACCTTCTATGATACGAACATCAAACCTATTACCATAACTCCTCCCCAACCTTCTATTATACCCGTATCAAACCTCTTACCATAACTCCTCCCAACCTTCTATTATACTCTCATCAAACCTCTTACCAGAACTCCTCCCCAACCTTCTATTATACCCCTATCAAACCTCTTACCATAACTCCTCCCCAACCTTCTATTATACTCTCATCAAACCTCTTACCATAACTCCTCCCCAACCTTCTATTATACCCCTATCAAACCTCTTACCATAACTCCTCCCCAACCTTCTATTATACCCTCATCAAACCTCTTACCATAACTCCTCCCCAACCTTCTATTATACCCTCATCAAACCTCTTACCATAACTCCTCCCCAACCTACTATTAGACTCAAATCAAACCTCTTACCATAACTCCTCCCCAACCTTCTATTATACCCCCATCAACCTCTTACCATAACTCCTCCCCAACCTTCTATTATACCCCCATCAACCTCTTACCATAACTCCTCCCCAACCTTCTATTATAACCTAATCAAACCTCTTACCATAACTCCTCCCCAACCTTCTATTATACCCTTATCAAACCTCTTACCATAACTCCTCCAAACCTTCTATTAATAAGTAATTTAAAAAAAACAAAAATAATCCTAAATAATTCATACTCACAGTGAATATGCAGATATTAGCCAGTTGAGGAGTGCCGACGAATTCTGGTCGATGACAATTTGATGAGACGGCGGTAATCTTTTGTTGAGATTTTCGTACAGCGATGAAACGAGACTTTCACATCTTGACACAGATAGTTCCGTCTCTATCTGCAACGTGTTCAGCGAATGTTCACGAAACGCTTCAATAACGTTCCAAATATCGACGAGGTGGACTGAAACACAAATATATAAATATATATATATAAAATTGTAACCTTTGTCTGTACATTTACTTTTCGTTTCACATGTCATAGACACCATAACTGCATTTTGTTTCTTTCGTGTATGTTTGTTTGTTACCTTTTCACGCATAAATGGCTGAACCAAATTTTATGAAACTTGGTATGTATATTACTACTAACCCAACTTAGACTTTAGGCTATATTAATATCCTCTGAGACGAACAGGAGTGGGCTTATAAGGGAGGGATGAAATTAAAAATAGCGATATTTCGTTTCCTATTGCTTTTTCGGCAAATATGCACATAACAAAAGTTGTTTATTTTGTCATTTAAAGTAACTTTTGCTATATACACTTTTTTCGTATACCGAATTATAAACGAGATATACATTGAAACCTATAGCGGAAGTGAACAATTTTATTTGGGACAAAAGACCCAACCGAAATAAATAAAACTCGGTATGTGTATTAACACTAACGCTTTCATTATAATAAGCCATACCAACATTTCTAGGGACGGGCAGGAGTGGGGGTTGTAAGGGAGGCCTGAATTTTAAAATAGCTATATTTCGTTTCCTATTGGTGTTTCGGCAAATATGAACATAACAAAAGTTGTTTATTTTGTTATTTAGAGTAACTTTTGTCATATTCATTTTTGTCTTTTAACAAAGTATAAACGAGATATACACTATAAACTAAAGCGGGAGTCAACTATTTCATTGGACGCTAACAATTAAACCGAACTTAAAAAACTCGGTATGACAATTAGCATTAATTCTTCCATGATTATAAGCTATACTAAAATTTTTAGGTTAGAACGGGAGTGGCGGTTATAACGGAGGCCTGAAATAAAAATTCGCAATATTTCATTGTCTATTTGTTTTTCTACAAACATGCACATAACAAAAGTTGTTTACTTTGTTATTTAGATTAACTTTTGTTTTATACATTTCTCCAGGAACAATGTGTGGAGCAAGTAATTTGCGTAGAAATATTGATATGCTCAACAATTCATTCCAATTTGAACTACCAGGTACCTCAGCTGGAAAAATTAATTCAAATCAATGTTAATATTTTGTCCTTAATAACTGAAATCTATGCATAATGCACAGGAGACGGGAAATATGACAATATGGAGGACAGTGAAGGCTTACATAAAAAATTAATTTTATTATTAACAAATGCCAACGACGGGTATTAACCCTAAACACTGGGACGGGTAAATGTCAAAATATTGTGCAAAGTAAAGCCTTGCCAATAAAATACCATCACCATTCAGCCTCAAATCAATTCCCAGGCGAAGCCGGCTATCTCAGCTAGTATATATATATATATATATATATATATATATATATATATATATATATATATATATATATATACTAGCTAAGGTAAGCTTTATGAGCTCATATAGTTTAAGCATAGTTTTGTAATTAGATTATATTCGTAATAGTAGAGCGCAGTGGAAATCATTTCACAGGAAATAAGTTAACTCAATTAACTGTTTAGGCTCCGGCCTCCTTCCGCTCCAGCATCTCCATAGTTTTCCTTAAAATATTGATTCAAAGTATTATTTTAATAATTTATCTACCTCATGGAATTAAATAATAGTATTACCCGAAAAATAATTTCATTTATATTCAAAAATAGCTCGGATAGCCGGCTTCGCTCGAGAATTCATTTGAGGCTGAATGGTGATGGTATTTTTTTGGCAAGGCTTTACTTTGCACAATATTTTGACATTTACCCGTCCCAGTGTTTAGGGTTAATACCCGTCGTTGGCATTTGTTAATAATAAAATTATTTTTTTATGTAAGTCTTCACTGTCTTCCAAATTGTCATATTTCCCGTCTCCTGTGCATTATGCATAGATTGGAATTATTAAGGACAAAATATTAAAATAGATTGAATTAATTTTTCTATAATATAATATTTCTACGCAAATTACTTTCTCCACACATTGTTCCTGGAGAAATGTATAAAACAAAAGTTAATCTAAATATCATATTAAAAAACTTTTTTTATGTGAATGTTTGTCGAAAATCAAATAGACAACGAAATATCGCGAATTTTTATTTCAGGCCTCCGTTATAACCCCAACTCCCGTTCTAACCTAAAAAATTTTAATATAGCTTATAATCATGGAAGAATTAATGCTAATTGAC